>JAPMAE010002066.1:5347-16268 GCA_036584705.1 Rhyacophila sp. 25_7 | reverse complement strand
CTAAATTTTGTATGACAGGCATAAAATTGATAGCTATGTTTTTGTTTAATATGCTGTCAATTTTGTCAGAGGTCCCGAAAATGATCATAGCAATGGGCTCTAAAATTTCGGCCGCCGGCCCTGAGTGTCATAAGTTTTTCAAAGGCGGCTTATTGATAGTTGATACATGTTATAGGATTATGTTATTTGAAAAATAAAAGTACAAGTGAATTTTTAATATTTTTTTGTTGTTTATTTGAACAGAATTTTAAAAATCACATAATATTGAATAGGCCTACTAAATATGCACGTGCTTCTATATTATATAACATAGGTACTTAAACTATATACGGGATTGTGACCCGTTACACGATATAAATACGCAGGAAACGAAAAAACGTCCCCTCCCCTCCCCAGGAACTTAAATTAGAAGTGACCATCTCCTGTGGGATCGCTCAACCAGGGGTAGTTATTAGGACAGCGTACGCATGTTTGGAGATTGATAGTTTCCCCAGGAACTTCCTTTGATGTGAGTTTGCAAGTGTGTGGTACCCAACAGGCAGGAATTCCTTCGACGGCGCACTTCTCCCTCCAGGGTTCGAAGGTCTTTGATTCGGCTATTGTCCTAGGGTTCTGGATCCATTGGATTACTTGAGTCATTGTAACAAAGTAAACATCATTGTGGTTGGCGAGAATTTCATCGATCCAATAGAGGAAGGCATCGAGATACTCTGGGTTATTTTTTAGCCAAGCGGCGTGGAAGTACAGACCAAGTGGGGCACGATTTTGTTCATAATGCCTATCAAAATTGTGATTTAAGAAGTTGTAGAATTGATCTCCGCTGAGGATGTTGGAGCAAGAGTCAACCATGGCACAGCCTGGAAGATATTCGTCGTTGTTGGGATCTTCACGGCGATCCAACTCATTCATGACCATTTCCCACACGGCGTGGCTACGTGTTGGGCAGCTTTGGAGGTTTCCGTGGCAACGATGGGGCATACGGAAGTACATGGTATATGGCCATAGAGGAGGATTAGAGAGAGGCGCTGTAATTGTGGAATCGTACAAGAAAGCTTGTTCTTCCATCATGGTGAACTGATTGTTGCCACCTACTCGAAGATAAGGAGCGCGAACTCCAACTACGCTGTTGTCGGTCAAATTTGCGTATTTTTCGGTGATAATCCTCATGCCAGCCATTTCCTTTGCCCAGTCATCGACGGTAGCATTGCTCCAGAAACGTTCATCATCATTGTGTCTGTAGAAAAAATAATATTCTAATTAGTTAACTTTTATATTTGATATGAAATTTTGTAAAATCTTTAAGGTTTCAAAATAACTCTGCACCTTGCGTGACCATTATATCAGTTTTAATTGCAACTTACGTGATGGAGTGTACAGCGATTTCGTGTCCTTTTCTGTGGGTCTCTTGCACAGCAGAATAATTGGTGTACTTATGAGAGACGAAAAAGGTGGCTTTGATGTCACAGCCATTGGGATTCTTGCGCTTGCCGTTGAACATTTCTTTGTATAGTTCGATATTATTATTGTTGATAGCATCATCGAAGGTAATGGTGATCATCTGCGGAATATCTTTTGGTGGTAAATCTCCAGGAGCAGTTGTTCCATCCTCAGAGCAGAAGCAATCTGGAAGGACGCACACTGCAGGATCACAAGGAGGAGCGCGATTGGGGTCGTTATCAATATCTGTTGGAGAAATAATGTAATTGTTAAAAACGTTTTTTTTATATACATATTTCTGTAAATATTTAATGATCTGTTGAACTAATCATGAGTAAACAACTTAAGTAGCTTGAGTGATATATTTTTTTAAATTAAATTTTCAATCTACGATATATTATTATGTTTCTATGTTATATATTACACGTATTGAAATAAATTCCGTTTTAATAACTTTACTGTAAAACCGATAAATTCTATATGACTGTTTAACCTGTATCATGATAAAAAAACAAGTAAAGATATACAAGTTTTCGGAAATAGAGTTTTCTGAAAAATACTTGAACCAGTTATATTTAGTTTAAAAAAAATCACATTGATTTTTTCAAAAAAATATCTCTAACACAGTTAAAGTCTTGAAGGCTACAAAACTCAAATGCGCTAGTAGCATTGTTAAATGAAATAAATCTTTAATGATCAATGTGTTTGAATGATCTACAGGAGGCGATTCGTCACCCTTATTAGGCTAACGAATAGCGGTTCCGCCTAGCAAGCGGGAGTCGCAGATTCAAGTTTCGTAGCTGATCGCATTTTATTCCAATGTTTGTTCATTTGTATTGTAGCCAGGTCATGAACTCAAAATGGTTGAGCTAATAATTAACTCGTAAAAACTAATTGTTAAGAAAATTTTCACATTATCCCATATTCTTCATATTGGAACGTATTTGGAATTTTGAAAAAAGAAGCAATTGGCCTTTATGCCACTCTTGCAAAAGATGAGTAGATTACGGCACAAGAGATAAAAAAATGCGTTAGTATAAATGACTGGAGAGAAAAAGCTGGAGACAGATAAACATAAATACTGGCTGCGTAATAATCAGATAATTAATTCATTATGCGTACTATATACATATTATTTTTTAATCTAACTTGACAGAAAGAGATAATGAGGCGATAAAACTTGTGAAAATTAACAGTTCTTGTAAAAATATTTAATTGTTTACTTATTTGAAACAAATAGTTCAAATATATGGTTATTTTATATGTATTTTCATGGCAATACAAATAGATTATTAGGAATCTTTGATAATATTACCAACATTCATCGTTATAAATGCTGCCAATAGTAAGACGTCACTGTTTTATAAGAAGATGAAAAAAATATGATAAAAAAAGAAAATTTTAATTCCAATAATCATTAACCGATTAACGCATGGTAACACAACTGTTTAAAATTAAATTCATTATTATCTCGCCTAATTAGTATTGTTAATTCTGAGATTTGTATTGCTGGCGAGACGGACAGAAAAGTGCCAAGTTTCACTCGGTGAATGTGAATCAAAAGGTTACTAGAAATCCTGTTATTTTGGTATTTGAAAAGCGTGCTCCTCATTTGCATAAATGAATATTGAACACTATTAAAGTCGCTCCGAGCATTCGGGGAATATAAGCCTGGTTAACGTACCGGTGAGCCTTGAAACGAACCGTAGTAACGCTGACTCGACAACTGTAATGTCCTACGTCAATACACCCAAATAAAATCAGGTTGCAGTTAATTAACATATAAAGTAAATAATACTAGTAATAATATGATAAAATACTGGTATACGTATAAACGTTTTCATTATATTAATAATTTATTCATGGAATTCATATACTCGTAAAAAAATAAATATCTGTTTTTTTCTGTTAACACATTTTCAACTGAACCACTTAAAATGTCTTGATTGTAGTACTCATAAAAAGCAAAAGAAAATATTATTGTATAATATAATATAATATACACTTAATTATTTAGTTTTTTTTTGATTATGAAAGTTTCAAAGCCTTAAAATTTGTTACAGTTAATCTCAAACTAAAATATTTATATGATTTTTATGTATGTGCACTGCATTGGTCTCGTAGGTGAGTGAATAACGCATCTGATTCATGAGCTGAGGTTTAGGGTTTGAATACCGTAGATGGAAAATTTTGAACACGTTTTTTCATTTACTTTGAAACCATAACACGGACCAAATTGGTTGAGCTAATAAATGACAGTTATTACTCGTTAAACAGTCTGTCAATACAATATTCACACTGTGAAGATCCATATGCTTCGTTTCGAAGTGGATATGGTTAAAAGAAAGAAAGTTATTGTATAACATATTTATCAACAAAAGTTTAATATTTATTTAGAAATGACTGAAAATATGAATTCAATATGCAATTAGTCATTTATGCTGAGATTATATAAAAAAATATGAAAATATATTCTACGCTACAATGTGTTAGCATATCGATTTATTTTTACACTAAATTCCAGGAAGTCATTTCGATAATAATCTATTAATTAATGATTTTTTTACAGTTGTCATTTCAGACTATCAGACAGAGACGGTAAATTTGACAGGCACAGCCTCCTTTCAAATGATTACGCGAGCCCAAGGCAAGTCGTCATGTCGCATTCCAAAGCCTATGATATCAGTGGTTATAAACTCAATTTTCTGATTTTGCATGAAATATACAATCGCAGTACGATAATTATGCAGCGTAGAGTAAACTTTGAACGATGTATTTATCCATTAATTATAAGAGATACTTTTTGAAAACATTCGTAGTAGGGAGAATCACAAAATATTTTATTAATATTACCTGTCAAAATCTGATATTTGTGATGAAAATTTAATAACATTATGCAAATGTTACTAAAAATTTTCAGTGACTGAGAATTAATGCAAATAAAACTAATGTGATGCGTACCATTTTCTCTCCCAATCCAGATTTCCTCATACCCAGTGGCGGAGAGAACTTTAAGAGTGTTGAAAGCTTTAAAAACTTAAGGATGGCACTTTGCAAAGAAAGATCGCTATCTAAATGGGACTTGCTGGCTCAACATTTAACTCCAAACAAAATATCTATGACCAACAGCTGCACTTGATGGAAACCAAATGCCGCCTATTCAACGCTTGTACAATGATAGTGCTGTTCTATGCTAATGAATCTGGCATATTATGAAGTATTGAAAACAGATAATTGTAGCATTCTGGGAGTGCGGTGATATGACTATACATGAAATGAAATTCATCACATTCAAAGGTGAAAATAAGACGTTGGACTTAGCATGTCTACGTGCTAACAATGCCTAAATTTCATCTTAACCGGGCATGCTTCTTATGCTAACTAGATTCCGTTGTCGCGGGAGGCTGGGATATAATCCACAGAATGTATTTAGCAGAGGTACAGGATATCGGTATGATATAAGGAAATCACGAAGACTGGCCATCGACAGGGATTCATGGAAGTAACGTGTGGCGTCCATGTGCTCCGGTTTAAAGGCGTGGCATAGTTAAATAAGATAAAAAAAGATTTAGTTCACTTAATTTATCCAGTATCGTTCAAAATATGTAAAGCTTAGGAAAGAAAATTCTGTCCAGCGCAATATTATGATGTTATGGGTAGTGTCAAGCCAAGTAGTGAAATCTTCAAATCGTTTGGGTAGTGAAACATATAATTATTTAACGTTTTTCTTACAGCCGAACTCATCTCACTTATCATTAAGATAATATCACAATTAAAAAGAAGCATTACGAGTAAGTTTAAGTATTGTGATTCGATCATCTTTCTTCATTAAACTAATGTTTGCATCTTCAACTTCACAGAATGGTGGACGTAGAAATGTTCTAGTTTGAACACACTACCTTGTAACTTTAGAGAAAACATTTTTTTTTAATATTGAAGAAAAATCTTTGTTCAAAAAAAAATATTCTCACAGTTGTGTGTTGAACGATTTTCACTTTATTTGATGTTCAGATATATTAGTATAAAGAATGAAAGTAAAAATCATTTGACATCACGGTGACTAAATTGATTTCTTTTTCATTGTAGGTCCATCCAACAAAATACGTTGATGTCCACTGTTGTGTAGGAATAAATAATATTAATTGATTGTGAATTAAGAGTGAAGTGGCAGTGAGAGTGTAGCCACCTTGCGTCGTTCGCGACCACTTTCGCTGGTCAGATGCCGGTGGCCGTGAGTGAGCCGGTCCTACTTCAGCGGCCAGTCAACGAAAGGAGGAATGAGAGACACCGCTTACTAAATAAATACAAATTAACGCAATGGTATCGTTATTAATTCTGCCCAGATACGAACTCGGCTATTATTTTTAACAAATTCATACATAGCTTACTTGCACAAAAATATTAAACAGCATTACGTCATTAAAAAAAGATAACTTTACTCTAATAAAAGATTGTTTATTATTTAATATATTTAATCAATGTTGAAGTATAAAATGATCTTATAAAGTATGTCCAAATCTAGTAATATTCCATATATTATTTACTTGATTTTTATATTGTCTCTGTTTACTGGCAACACTTAAGAGCCCCATGTAGCAATGTTTAAATAACAAAGAATACGCAACTGTTATAATATTCATATTAAAATAAGAGTTATACTGCGATTCGTAAAGCCATTAAAAATCCATAATAACTAACAACGCATATTAAAAGTATTAATATCAGTAATATATTCATAATTATTTAACGTTTGTTCAAGGTTTACATTTCTTTGTTATTTCGGTAGCTTCGCAATATTTTTTGACACAAATGTCATAAATCAGTCGCGCAACCACTCGAGAACAATATATGACAAACACAGATAAGACAAGTCTCTCACTTACGAATGCTTTTACTCAACAAAAAATCTATTCAGATTGCATAATATTATATAAATATAAATAACCTACGGTCTACAATAAATAAAAAATAAATAAATATGATACTTGGTTTTTTTGTTATTAAGTTCTCACGCGTGTATTTAGCTAAGTTAATTAACTCGTGAACGGTCTCGAATGTGTTAGTAATGTAATGTGAACAAAAATGCGGAAAAGTATTTCATTCGTCAAATTGTATATCTTTTGGATTAACCAACTAATTATAATAATACATATGTTCTTTTGAGTTTATTTTAAACTCGTGTATGGAAAAATTAGTGACTTTTAATTAGCAGTGCATTGATATCTATGGATAAAGTAAAACGCAATCCATTTTTATGAAAATGATTAAAAATGGTCTAGATAGATGTTAGTATTGCATACTAAAATATATACAATTTGACAAAATCGCAGAAAGCCCTCCCGTAACACAATATATTTTTAATAGATATTTATAATATTTCGAAAACGGATCTGTGTAGATGTTGAAAATGAAAATCAATGCCACCATTAGTTCGTTATCATAGAAGTTAATTTCGAGAGAGAAATTTCAATTTTATAATATATTTGCATATTAGGGCTTTGCCCGAAGACATCCGGAATGTGACACTAAGAATAAATTCATAATATAACGAATTAGCTATTTTTATTATACTATTGATTAATAATTTATAGCATGTATATAAGATAGGAAGATTATCAGTTACGGTACTAAAATATAATTTTACTTTATTCATAGTTTCCCCATTTATTATACTGATATGTGTCGGTTGAATTTTAATATTCTTTATATTATAGAAAAAATTACAATCAAATAACGCAACAAAATGGACTGTATTATATGTTTTGATAATTCTAATGATATCCTGATAAAAGTGTGTACATATTCGTATATATATCTATCAAAATTGTAATATAGTTAGTTGCTTTAAAATAAATATTGAATTCTGAATAGTTATATTTTGATCAAATTATAATTAATTTAATTAAATTAATGGGTGATCCGTCAGGGAACAACATTTAATTAAAATATTATTATTCTAGTTAAGTTATATCATTTAAGATTTTATCAATTTATCAACAGTTTACTACATTGTTGTGAAAAAATAGATGCTCTTCTCCAATTAGTGTTTAATGATGTTTAAATTTAAACATGTTTTGCACTTAATTCTTCGTTCGGCTAATTTATATAAAATGAGGATATTAGTGTAAAACTAATTGTAGTGAAATTATTTTCCAATAATGATTATTGTCGTCGATAGTTTGATATTTTTACTATGTTATACTATGCATTGGTAATGTAAATAAAGGTTGCATTTGATAGATCAGCGCCCAAAAAATTCAACTTGTCACAGTTTATTTTTAAATGTTTATTCTTTTGTGTTTCTAGCCAGAATAGAACGATTTTTTTGAGCCAATAATTAAAAATTATTACTCGAAAAGAGATAAGGTCTCATACAGGCAACCTGTAGTGTCTACATGATTAAGGTTCGGTTAAGAGACGTAGCATAATTGAAGAAGAATACTGTAAAGAAAATCTTCACATTGTGATGAGGAACTAAAAAAAAAGTATAAAGCAACGTTTTAAAAAATGAGAAACAGTACTGTCCATTTTTTTTACTGAATTTGATTAACTATTACGGAATTTCAATATATTTTTACAACGTCTTAAAATCAGGACTGGATTAGGACTCTTGGATGCCTTGAGCAAGAAACAAATTTTGTTGCGCCCTGACTCATCTAAACTTGTTCAAAATTTGTATAGCTTCTAATATGCGAGCACGATGTACTCTATTTTACAGGATAAATATGATGACATAAGGAAGAACTTTTAATAAACAAAATTTATTCATTCAGCTTAATAATTTAAATTATAAATTCGGCAATGAAAAACTTCTGTGGTGCCCCCTTTTTCTTGATGCTTAGCACGTGGTTACGTTGCTTATGGTTTAGTCCACCACTGGTTAAAATATGATGACACAGGGAGAACGTTTTTTAAACAAAACTTATTCATTTAGTTTAATAATTTAAATCATAAATTCGGCTATGAAAATTTTCTGTGGTACCCCCTTTCCCATGATGGCCAAGCACGTGATTACGTTGCTAGAGGGTTAATCTACCACTAGTTAAAATGCATTGTATCAATATATCAGCGAGCATTTCCTTGCAAAGAAAACAAGTTTTAAAACCTAATTGATCAACAAGTGTAACAAACTGTGGAATCGGAACGAGTCCGCCAATTAAAAGAAAAACGTTTATATTCGGAACGAGTAAATAGAGTATGTCATGGAACTCATTGTCTTTGTAAACACTGGCTGGAGAATTTCATTGTGAGAAATTGTTCAAAGCGCCTTTCTATTAATTATTATACGAGATAACTTCTCAGTATTGGCAAGCAAAATGTCAGCGAGAAACTTACGTAAATAATTGTTATTAATATTACGTATTATATGATTCAGTGATTACGCAGTGATCCACGAAAGTTGATTTTTAACCAATACATCATTTTATTTTTGTTGAAATCTATTTTGTCCACATTTACATCGGTAAATTATTAATCGCATGCATTAGAAAACATAAATATTTATTAAACAATAAAAATGTATAAGTATATTAAACTAAATTATATGTATGCACCTGAAAGATAAACTACACTTTATCAATCATTGTGTAGTATATCTTAAGACGCTCTTTCCAGTTATACACTTAATTATGTAGAAAAATATTACGAAAGGAATATTACACATTCTTAGAAGTATTTTATTTTCCACTACCTGCAGAGCCTTTTTGTTTCTCCACCGGACCAATCTATCTAAAATACAGATTGTTACGATCAAATCGACTCTGTTAAGGTAAAAAGGCGTAACCCCCAGTTTAAAAAAAAAATGCTTTTATTTGAGAATGACAATGTACACAACTAAATATACGTTCTCTCAAAAGGAGTTAAGCCAAAAATGTCGAATTATTATCGAAATTCGGCTTTAGATTTTGAAAAAAAAAACAATATATACTTAGTTTAATGGAAAAAAAGCATTAAACGTTAATTTTAATGATTTTTCTTTATAATAACTTTCTCAATTATCAGATCAGGAAAATGAAAGACCAATTTGTTGGTCATCATGCACATCAAGTTTGTGTTAATTTTACTTTGACTAAAAATCATTTAAATACATTTTTCATGCCTCCTGTAAAATTTGATCTGTAAGAGTTACTTCCTTTTACCTAAACACGGTCGAAATAAATATTTACGTATATAAAGGTGTATGATCATTTTTTTTCGTGAAGTCAACGATTATCCTACGATATACGGTATCGTCTTAAATAATCTTTTATGTTATTCATATTTGTAACTGAGAGAAAAACTACATTATGTCAAAAATGGCACATTTTCACTATAGCTTTTCAAAGAAGTTTCGGTGTTGCTTCCCTCGGATAATATATAACAGTGTAATATTCTTTTTCTTATACTTTTTATAGTATGATAACAACATAATTGAGTACATTACTGGAAAGAGCGTCGATATCTTATTTTGGAAAAAAATTACGTAGTGTAGTTTATTTGGATATTTACATATTCAGTTACTGTTTGTTGTGATTTTACTTTTGTACTTCATTGTATGCTTCTTGATAAGCCGTAGATATTATCAAATGATATTGGAATCGTATAGTTGTGACACAGTCTGCGAAATGTCGCTATATCATTTTGCCAAAAAATGACATAGTATGTTTTTTCTCATAGGTACAGATATACGCTTCAAATATAAAGATGTTATAAAAATGTGACATGAAAATTAAGTTCAGTAATGAAACCAGTTAGATTTGAACTGTCTATGCTTAGTACTTTTCGAAAATATTGCAATAGACTGTAAGGTTATGAAATGATAGAAAACGATGCCTATGAACGAAACCGGGCAGTAAAGTAGATGCAATGAGTTATTTTGTTTATTTTTAAATTACGAGTATATATATTGGAAATGACTACCAAGAAAGAATATTTGTTCTTATAATTATTTCTATGAATCAAATTTGTTCTAGTAATAGTGATTATCTAATAGATGCACAGTACATATACTGATAAAATCAAAATAACCGCTCAATTCTCGTGAATTATTCAAATGTATAATACGAAATAACTGCATTCTATTGCGACGTATCATATTTTTGCCGAATTCCACCTACAATAAAACGAGTAAAATCTGTCTGCATAATTTATATAACTGCCGATTATATGACACGACATATAAATAAGAATAAACAAAATTAATGTGACGCAGATTACTATTCGTTGCTTTTTGCTTGACAAAATCGTACTAGTAAACAGCGCTGCCAACTTTCTAAAGATTGAAAACATTTAAATTTGAAAATAGAATATGATTCGTTTCCGAGTTTTATCAGTGATGCATTTTATCCGAGTAATTGAAGCGTATAGTTACAAAAAACGATATAAACACATTTTGTTGAAATCGAGAAAAATTACGTTCACATTCTACGTACAATTGTATATTATGTGTGAAAATTTTATGTTCAATAACCCAATATAAATTAAAAAAAAAAAAAAAAAAAACAAA
>JAPMAE010002062.1:6229-16803 GCA_036584705.1 Rhyacophila sp. 25_7 | reverse complement strand
CTTACAATGTGCGTGTAAAGAAAAATTCCCACGCAAGTCATACAACGGGTCGCTTAGACCTCATTAACGGGCGATATTACTCGTATTATCATTAGGTGGACGTAAAAAATACTCGCAAGAAAGATCGATTTAAAATGCCGTGATGATTTGCTGAAGCAAGTCGTGCGATGTGAGAATCCACAAGAGTAATGTTTAGTGAGGTCGCACACAGTTGTTGCTGTCACTTAATATATGCAATCTGAAATATTGCTGTCGCACGTTTTACTCTAGTAACAATAAATGTCAAAGAAAAGAGATAATATTGGAGCTCATTTAAGTCTTATATGCATTATATAAAAGTCCAAAAATACAAGTAGACCGTGTACAAAAAAAAAACACTTCTGATATATACCATTTCATAATCTTCTCATTTAAATTATTAAAAAAGTTTAATTAATACCCAGTTTTGTGAAAGTTGATACGTCCAGCGGTATTTGAACAATTAAAAGTAAAACAAAGATTACAACGTTCACCTTAAATAATCAATAGTTTAATAGCCTTGAAGGTAAGGAAATTTAGATTGGCGAACCACTTTGTAAGATGAGAAGAATACAACTTTCATAAGCGTGTTTTGACTATTATGGTACTCCGTGAGGGCGAATAACGTCACGAATGATTCAGAAAAGGTAATTGAGTGCAGGTGGTGAGGTAAAGCTAAAAAGCATGGAGAGTGGTAGGAGACTTACTAATCTCTCCAGGAGTTAGTTTTTCAGTCATGGTTGCACAATTAAATGATTTTTTTTTCATTAATCTAGCTTGTAATTTTTGAATTTTATTAAATGTATGCAATACTATGGTTGTATAATGTTTATTTGATGCATAAATAATATATACGAGTATTTTATTGCTCGTCCATATTATGTATTTATGCATCGTTTACTAGTCGCCCTCGTAGGTGAGTGGATAGTGGCATCCGGCTCATGAGCCGAGGGTCATGGCTCGAGACTCGTGTTGGTTGTAAATTTTACAAATTGTTATTCATTTGTATTGTAGCCAGGTCACGAACCCGAAACGGTTGAGAAAAAATGAATGTTAAAATAAATTTAAAGATCCCATATGCTCCATCTCGGAGCCTATATGGAATTTAAAAAAAAAATGCTTTGTAGTTATGAAAAGTAATCGTGTCATTATGTGGTATATATCATGAATTCTGATTTCTCAAAAAAGTGAACTAATAGCCATAACACTCGAATTCATAATAATAATGGCTATCTACTGGATCACCGTGAATATAAACATTGACAGCGATTAGAAAAAAAAACATAATGTGAACAATGCTATTACTTTTATTAAAGTAATTATATAAATCAATTACATAGTTAGTATTTCACGCAATCTATGAGTATGTGCGCGGAACTTAGTTGGTAGAAAAAAGTAGCGGTCACACAGTTAATGCCTACTCTTTCCTGTGCTTGGCAGATATACTCAATATCATTCTCCAATGGGGATTCGATACAAACCGATACTGGTTCACGAATGGTGGGCGTTTGGATTGGAACTATTCGAAATTCGAAAGGTGTGGCGTTCGATTTTTGAATATTTGAAATAGTGAAAAATTAAATTAAGAATGTATTTATGTGTTAATGGAATAATTATATGAAACAAAGGTATGCGATCTTCATTAACGGTTAATATGAATGTGATCAGGTACAGATAATCATAAATTAACATGCCCATCACTATAAATCAATTAGATTCTGACGTCATGTTATGTATTCAGCCAGCGGTGGATTGGAGAGTGTTAGGAGGGTCGTGTGAGCCCCTTGTTGAGTTATACTTCGCCCGGCGAGGCCTTAGTTAAAATAAAAATAAAATAATGTGAACTCTCGTCATCTAACGTAAGTTTGTAAAATTATCAGCTGTTGAAAGCGAAGTACTTCCATATTGTGAAGATTTTATTGTCGATTATTAATTGTCAATTAGTATCTGAACCGTTTTAAGTCCAAGTCCTGAAATAAAAATACATTGAAAAATATTTTGTGACCAGGGCTCTAGCCAGCAACTCCCAGATTGCTAGTCAAATGGACTATATACTGACATACCAAGTAATATAAATCTTTTCCCGAGACGCTGCGAACTGATAGCACTGAAGATAAGCGAGCCGCTTGTTAGCGTATTGGCATCCAACTGTCGTATTGTGCGACTTTTCTAAACGTTGTCAAAACAAGGAGTTGGATTACTGGAATAAATTTATCACAAGTTTTATTACACGCAGTCAACCTCGTGGGTGAGTGGATAGTGGCATCCGACTCACGAGCAGGGGGTCACGGGTTAACGACTCGTGCTGGTCGCAAATTTTACAAATGTTTATTCATTTGTATCGTAGCCAGGACACGAACCCGAAACGGCTGAGCTAATAATTGACGATTATTACTCGTAAAAAACTGTCAAAACAATCTGTAGAGATCCATATGCTTCGTTTCGGAGCGGGCATGGTTTAAAGTAAGAAAGTTTATTTGAGGGGTCTAGTATCATAACTCACAATCTCCGTCAATGCTTGTTTTTGGCAAAACAAAAACACCGTTTTCATGCTCAAGTGCAAAAAAGTAGTTTGATTATAAAATGGAGATTATTAGTTTAGAAAATTAAAGGGCCTTGTATAATCGAATATAAGTTTTGAAAATAAAAAAAAATCATATTTATTTAAGAGAATTTGTAAGGTTAAAATAGTTATTTTGTAATTTAAGCGGAAGGAATGAACATAAAGAACAATGCTGCATTCGTAACTCAATCTTTCCATATGCTGGAACTAAGAGTTGTGAACCTGTGACTGTCATTAGGTAAAAAAACTGATGTACGATTAGTAGCAAACATGAGTAATAATTTATTTTATTACAATTGAATACAAAAAAACCTTAAATTGTAATAATTATTGTAAAACATATAGTTTATTGAACTTTAAAAACTGGTTGTATCACGACTTTATAATAAATTATTTAAATTGTTAGCCAGTCGCCATTACTCACTTAATTAGCATACAGTTTTTTTAATCCATAATTTCAACGCATGTTAATCTGCGGGTCGCACAAATGATGTTATTACAAATTATGCAAGTTCACATAGAAAACATAAATCGTCTTTCAAAAACTGACGTACAGAACTGCCCATCTCTAAGGAATCTTTTATTTATGTAAACTTTGTAAACTATACGTACTATATCGACCGTGTTTAGGTAAAAGGGAGTAACACTCGCAGAACAAATTTTACAGGAGGCACAAAACGTGTTTTAATGATTTTTAGTCAAAGTCACATTCACACAAACTTGAAGTGCACGATGATCAATGAATTGGTGATTCATTTTCCTGATCTGATAATTTAGAAAGTTATTAATGAAAAATCATTAAAATTTACGTTTAATGGTTTATTCCTTTCCATATAAACTTAGTAGATCGTCCTTTTTTCCAAATTTATTGCTGAATTTCGATAATAATTCGGATTTTTTGGCTTAATACCTTTGACAGAACGTGTATTTAGTTGTGTACATTGCTATTTTCAAATAAAAGCACTTTTTTTTAAAACCGCTCTTTCACCTAAGCAGGATCAACATGTTTATCAATATTATTGGCATTGATGATATGAATATTTTTTATAATAAATTAATTACCTATAATATATATGTATATTTCTCGCTATTTTTTAATATAAACGAATGAAGAAACAAATGGCTCGGAACTTAAAACTGAGGAAGCACTTATTCCAAGGACATAATTATTATGGTTCACGTATTAATTATTAGTAATTATCACTATAGTAGTTTGTGGCTATGACCTTAGGATTGAGAAACACTGTATTATACAATAGACGCAGAATAATTTAATGTCACTATGTCATTATGGACTTATTTACAACTCATTACAAAGTAATATTAAATTTTTATATAATTCTTGGACAATAAATGCAACTTTATTTGTTTTTAATGTGAATATTACTCGTATTGTTTTATACCTCCAACAGAAATAACGTAGATCACAGTGTTAATATAATTACAGCTGAATTTAGTTATTTAATTCATTTATAGGGGACTCTTGATATCCGAAAACAATTAATTGGTTCTGAAAAAATATCTCTTAGGACCGATACGCTTATGGGGTTTATTGCCACATGCTTAGATAAACTAAACAGGTATTTTGTTTAGTTTTTTAAAATTAATATTATTACTATATATATTTAAATATATATATAAATGTTAAATATTTAGTTAAATAAAATAAAACTGTTTCTTTACGTTCAATCTGCGTTAAAATTAAAATATTGTGATAGTTATACCACATACATTACGCCAGTTTATATATTATATTTGTAATTTCTGCAACTTCGTACCTGCGGGGACTCGAGTTCAAATTACGAGGACCGTCTATATTTATACTATTTCTTATGTCATGAACATTATATTTTTAAAGTTATTATATGTAGATAAAAAAATACAAATATTTGAAATAAGAAATAACTAAAACATACTCGTATATACATCAAATATTAAATAAAAAGTCTGCCAAGTGAAGATAAATTATGTTATCCAAAAAGAATTATTGAATAAAATCTGCTTCTTGAGTGAAAGATGTCGATAGCCGAGATGATTTCGATATTGCTCTCCGTGTTGTCTTACTCCTGGCTGGTTAGTTATTCGGTTTGGGAACCAAGAAAAAATCATTCTTATCCTTGAATCGCCAGTTAGTTATCAAGTACGTGCAGGGTGATTCTATCCAGAATAGTCAAATTCTCATTAGAGTCTTTATAGCTAAGAGAAGATTCTTTGTAAATTTTAGAGGAAGTCAGTCGTGTAAAGTCACGGATAATATGTAACATCGGATACTTTATATATATATACATATTAAACAACCATTATTTATTACTTATTCGTATAACGACAGTGTTTTGGAACTTCAGTTGAAACACGCGCTACGGAATTTACAAGATACCAACTTAAGAATGGAGATTTAGTCACTTTGTGTCTGTCAAACGATTCATTTTGACGTCTAAAAATATTTACCATTGAATACCATTCTTGTGTTTAAGTTAAAAACAATTTGTTTTTTTTTCACGGGCATACCAGACCAATTTGCTTAATAATAATAGATTGAGTGGAACACTTCTCGTAAAAAAAATCTTAAAGCAATATTTAAGCTATGAAGGTCCATATGGTATTTCGAAGTGGATATAGTGATAATTATTTATCATTTTCTTATTTATGAGTATTTCCAAGTGAAACGTCACATTACGAGAGATAAAAATACTCCTAATATACTCCAAATATTGAAAGCAAAGAGACTCAGATGGGCAGGTCATGCGGGCAGTGGTTTCAAACTTTATGTTACTACGTTCCCTTTAAAAACAATCTTATTGTGGCACCTCTCCACGACTCCTTTTATATTAGTCTGCGCCTCCCAGTTTTGAAAACACTGCTGTAGGGTACTATGAATCTAGAACTCTCCAGAGATGTAAATGAATGAAATTCAGTAAACCAGCAACATGGAATATACAAACGGGTAATATCACGAGAGGTGCAGAGAAGTTAAACTTTAGGACTCGCTACCAGTACACCCAACCGTGATTATGCGCAGGCGACTGGATAAATGAAATGTTTTTTTTTATCCCACATAATCATTTAAAACCTATCAGTAGTGGAGACGCATGGAGCGGTATCACCGTGCACGTTGTGCAATGACTAAAGTTAAAATAAGAAAAAGATAAATGGAAGTTGGCTTCATCATTTAATTTTTTGTAGTGCCAGATGCTCTGTGCACCCGGTTTTAGAAAGTTTTACTGTAAATGACTGGGGGAGAAAGCTAGAGAGAGAGGACTCTGATGGGTGGTTGTACAGTCGCTTATTGACCTGAATGTTTCTGTCTTACGTCGGCGAGTATCAAATCCTATATTATTATGATATTTAAACATTGCCTTAACGAGGATTGATTGGAAATCATTGATTCGGGAACAGCGGCTTCAAACCGTGGTAATAGTACACATGGAAATAATATATTTATCGATGTTGTCCGAGTTTTAATTAATGTTTAAAAATTGTTAGTATCGTCGAAAAAGATTCGAACACGTGCTTGAGACGCAGTCGGAAGAGTTAGATGAATGGTTGACAACCGAGTCTAATAAAAATGATCTACTTACATATTAATATAATACTATGTACAATACTTAAAACACGTGATTCTGTACATACTAGCAATTCTAAACGTACAATGAGAAGCCTTTATTACTGCGTTTTAAAGAATATTTTTAATAATGAGTTCAGACTTCCAAGCATATTTTTTTAATCTATCGATATGTTTTTTGAAAACAGAAAATGTTAAGTTCACAAAAAAAATAAAAAACGTGTTTTATATTTTTTTCGATCACATGGTTGGAGAAAATCTGCAAAATATATATTGTCAAGTTAATATCGCATCCTGCCAACAGAGGCGCGTTGATCGAGTTAGTACTATAGTCACAACGGTAAGATATTAACATAATTACACACTACACGATTAGATGGTATTTTAATTTCTATTTTTGTAAATTAACAATACTACCACTGTAGGCCTATGAAATAAAAATACATATTATAATTTGACATTATATTTATTTCATGATGGAAGACCGCAACCATTATTACGAGTATATATAAAATATGGTCCCATCAAAAATTGTAATTTTATAATAAACATAAACTATATCTTATATTCCGTTGTAAATTAATGAAAACTGTTTAAAATAAAATTTATATTGTACTCCAACATTTTTTGGGAGTGGGGAAGTATAAATCGCGAGTCGACTTCACCCAATCGCCCGATATCAGTAGTAGCTGTCCCAACTCACCTATTCACATGCCAAACTGCAGAGACCCGATCGACCGGGCTTGCAGATTGTATATGAAATTGGGATGTGAGTATGCTGCTAACACAGAATATGCATGAATCGCATCCCATCCGGGCATGCCTTAATTTCAAGTCAACCAGATTCCGTTGTTCCGGGAAGCCATTAAATACCAGAATATGTTTGATAGATTTACGAGATGCTGGCATTATCATGTATGGTGGAAGGATGGAAGAAAATTTGCCAACGACAGGAACTCATGGAGCCAAAATTTGCTATCCAAGTACTCTAGTTAAGAGGCGTGACATAGGTGGAGAAGAACTATAATTTGTATTTTTCTGATCTGGACGCTTAAATTGAAATAACACCCGTACTTTGCTAGTTTGCACGCTTACAAGCGTAATTACAGTCTTCCGCAATTAGTTTCTTATTCTAATGTTTATACTGTGCAGAACCATATAATCCATTTTTGAATTAAAATGACTATTTGTCCTTTCCTATGCGCTTTTGAAAAACTGGGGTGGTTAATTAATCAATACTATATTAAAGAAGAATAATAAATAGACACGTTTACCGTTAACACTGAGTGTGCGAATGTATAAACAATAACAACGTGACTGCAGTCATCCCTAGCGAGTACGTGATCAGCCGGCGACAACGGGAGCTTTTCGCTTGCCAAATCATTTTTGGATATCCAACTTGTCCGGCGCGCGGGGGTCAGTGGCATTTGCACCGATTTACCACCAAAATCTATAAAAATTAACAAAAATAAAATAAACAAACAACAACCCTGTGTTGTCCGCAAACGCGTGTGTCCGTGAAAAAAACCACATCCGATTTCAAATTAGTGATATTTTTAATACAGTGAATATACTTCGACAACGATTGTACAAATTTGGCGGCAATATCAGTGTTTTTATTATAATTTAGTGAAATTTGATGCCAGTGTCCGTTTTAATAATTATTTAAACATCCATCTTATAAGGGGTATGTATTTTTCATTCACACTTTCATATATAATTATAACTTATACCGGGTTCAATAATATTTTAACTTGACGGCATGCGGTACAAAAGCAGCTGGCTCCACGCATCCTGCCGCTTTCGTTAATCATTCTTTTATTTTTAACGACACAATAATTGATAACAATCATGAAATATTTTTTTCCGTTTCATACTGACAGTGAATTTATGAACTATATCGATTGTTAACAAAATATTGTATTCGTTATTATAATTCGATGTATGTATGCATTCTAATTATTTTTCACATAATGTCTGTTAATGTGTTTTTTATAGTATTAGCAAAAAGACGATTTAAATTATACCGTTTTAAATTGAAAGTGCTATTATAAAAGTCAAATTTAATTATAATTAACGTTTTGCACGTTGTAATAAAAACGCATTTCATTCGTTCCGTTTTTAAAATAAAACTTTTTTAAAAATAATTTATTCTTATTCTAGAGGCATCTATATTTTCTTAATTTTTACACTTTCGTTATAACTTGCTTCGACAAGAGTGAGCGATATATAGTCGATTAAGACAGAAGCACTTGATTTTAACCAAATTCGTTCACACAACCATTTAAAAAAAAAAACTAACAAAATGTGCGTGATAATGATAGGTGTCTATGGCAGAAATAGTACTTATTTCTTAAATATTTACACGTCCGATATAAAAGTTTGTTAACATTAGAATATGATTGATTGGATTAGTAAATGATTATAGATATTTACAATTAATAAAATTAGTTTAAAAAATCTATATTCGATTTAAAAATAAAAAAATAAACATTTCACTGTTATATTGAATACAATTTTGTTAAATAAAAGCCGTTCTCATTGGGATAGTGTAGTAATCCACAGCCGATATGCCATACAAGGATCGGATGCTCAATTTTAAACCCTAGTAACTGACAAATTTTAGAAAGTTCGTTTTAATAGATATTGTATAATTACTAAGTTATAATGCTCATTTTACTTTGGATATTTTGTATGAAATCAGTGCCTATATGGGTGAAATCAATTTTTCTAAACTTAGCAAGTAACAATACTTTATGTTGTACCAGGAGTTTTTCTTGGTAGATGTTACTACTCCCAATGTAGTTACAGCTACTTGCTGAATATTTTATTTTAATTTCCTCCACCTCTCATCCAGAATCCAGGATTCGGAGCCCATTATTAGTGTTTGACATCGACCATTCATTTCCGTTACAATTTATTCTCTTCCGTTCGTATTATACAGCTTCCCCAATTGATATATAGCTCGATTTTTTTTGGTTTTATGAATAACTGTTTTAAGATTTTCACGTAAAAGAGTTATTGACAGAACACGATTGGTGTCACAGTCCGAGCCTCTGTAGCTTCGAATATCTTCGACAGCCTAGTAATGTCGGCTGTCTATAAGTAGATGATCGATTTGATTAGATGTTTTGCCATTCCCGGAGTTCCAGGTTACTTTATGTATATTTCTATGGGGAAAGGTTGTCCTCCGTGCGATCATGTTTTTTGCATTACAAAAGAAAACCATTTTTTCCGTTCTCATTTGTTACATCATGCAAGCTTTCCTTTCCGATATAAGGCCTGCAACCTGGTTCTTTCCCCAATTTGGCGTTGAAATCATCTAAAGCACATTTAATATCATGCCCAAGTAATTTATCATGTTCTGTGGTCACAATAAATGCACTAACTTTCAATAGCTGTTTGAGTACTGTCAATCAACGATGAAAGTGTAATCGCACACGAGTCAGTGACAGTGGAGAGCAATCGTTGAACTTAGTGGGCTACCCATGTATCCTACAGTATGGATCAAGCTCACATAGTTTTCTATATATTTGAAAAAAATATACAATACACAGAATCAAATGTGAGAGTAAATGAAACTATCGAGAAATGACTTCGGAAACGATACAGGATCTGGTGAAGGGGTGGTAAATATACTATCGTTCCGTGATATAGTCTCAAATTCAGATGGATTTTTCTAGAAATCATATGGCTGGTTTGAATTAATTGAGCGATAATAAGGGATTAAGATTAAGGATTAAGAGGGGTATTTGCCAGAAAAGGTTGTAGATGTCAGTGATGTACTGATTCGTATTGAGTGTTAGCCATGCATGCCATTGATAAATTGATGTTCCCAAGTAATTTGGAATGAGAAAATGTGGATTAGTCATGTCTGGTACCGAGCCACTCATATATGCAAGAGACTTATGCACCCTTTTTGAGCTTCCTCTGTATATAAATGTTGAGTAATCAGTTCTTATGAATAAACAAGTAGAGTTAACTTCTTTAATAAATTTTACTTATTGTGTGCCGCGGAATCATAGAAAGATTTTTAGTGAGTTGTTAGTGAAAAAAATTACGCAACACATTGATGGTGGATAACGCACCAGATTTTGAAACCAAGGGTTTTCAACCCAAGCAGCGTTGAATCCTTTCGCTGGCAAAATCGCACATGTGTTTTAAATGTGAATTTTGAAACCAGGATATGCATCAAAATAGTAGACCTAATAATAGACAACTATTACTCGTATTCTGTCGCCCTCGTGGGTTAGTGGATAGTGACATCTGACTCACAAGCCGAGGGTCACGGGTTCGAGGCCCGTGCTGGTCGTAAATGTTACAAATGTTTATTTATTTGTATTGTAGCCAGGACACGAACCCAAAATAGTTGAGCTAATGACGATTATTACTCGTAAAAAAATAACTGTCAAAACAATCTTCACATTTTGG
>JAPMAE010002059.1:6063-18006 GCA_036584705.1 Rhyacophila sp. 25_7 | reverse complement strand
TTCACGTTCGTTACGCCACGGTATACGCTCGAAAGGATGTAAAGACGTGGCGGGTGGTGGTGGGCTAAGCAATTGATTATTGATATAGTATTTTAATGGCAATCAATTCATAACTCTAGAGTTTTTAGAATGATTCTGTAAAAATATAATTTCTCATCCAATATTAACAATTTTAAATAAATCGTCGGTATACTGGCAGATGGCATTAAGTCGAAAAAGAATGTTTCAGGAAAATTGATTTTTTAAATTTTAGTCTTACTTATTTAATGATAACATGTGAAGGCAAATGTAGCTGTAAGTCTTATTGGCGTTTTTTTCCATAATTAGAATATACTTAACATTTAATCTGATTAGCCAATAGCCATCCTTATTCGGTTTAATACGGCTTGCCAGTAATAAAATATTCAATATCGACTCAATATGTACTAACATTTTAATATTACAGAAAAAGTAAAAGGTATATGGCTAATGTTTTATCGGATGATAGAGCGTTAAAAAATCTACCTAACTGCATTATCATTTTTAGACTTAACGCCCTTTGCCAGTAGACTGATGAAATATAATAATGTCATAACTAAAAAAAATCTTTAGTAGTATATAAAACAACACATTTTAAAAGTCACGTTTTGCATTTGCCACAACATAAACTCGTATTATATCTGGACCCATTCTTCACCCTAATAACTCATAAGAAGGTTTCCATTTTTTATTCGACAATGTTCGCCCACTGTGACTCAGTTGATACATTATCTAATTCTGAGCACGTGGGTTGAGGGTTTGATCCCGTACCTGATCACAACATATTTCAAAGGTTTATTAAATTGTATTTGTATCCAGTATATGAATCATAATATTTGGGTTGATAATTGACAACAAATATTGTTCAAATCTTCAATTAGTGAAGTCTAGATAGAGCATAAATATATAAACTGAGAGATTATTGTTTTGTTGGAGTGCATAATATATTTTGACAGCTATCACCAACCGATGGTCTGTGAACTACTGATGATTCGTACAGAAATTTGGATGTATAACACATTTCAAATAAGCAGGAACAGACATTTAACTAACACTGTATATTATAATTAAATTTATTTTCTCTCAACTTTCGGAGCATTATACGAGTATAATGAATAACATAGTTTTTTATATTTATTTTTACAAAATATATTTGAAACAAATCAATACGGCTTAGTCTATTATACGGTTTTCAACATTCGTAGCCAGGTTTTTTATCATTTCACTTTTTTTATAATTTAACAAAAATTTTTTAATTAAATAAATTAATTGTATATAAATGAATTAAATAGATTTAATATTACAATCGATGTATTAATATAGTGGTAGTCATTTATCTGTGCGGTTCTGTCTATGTATTTGTTAGTCATACATACACAATATGTATGTGTGCGTATTGAGAAGTTTCGGCAAGCACAAAACTAAAACAAATTAAAACTGCATATAGATGAACACATACATAGACAGAACTGCACAGATAAATGAATAGCACTATACCGTTTATTAAAATTATGATAAAAGTCAACGGAATTAAAATTAGGTTTACTCTGTCTTTAGATAATAAACTCGGCATTTGCTATTCTAGAAATTCAATATATACGAATGAACAAATATTATCTCCGTCAGATTGGACAACGTTAGTACAATGAAAACAAATAATATTTTTATTTATTTATTTCAAATTTAAATAGTCTACTAAAAATTTTCATATTATTTATTTAAATTTAGTTTTAATATTCAGTTTGAATATGGTTTCGGCTATCATAACAACAAATGAGAAGTGTATTTTCGAAGTGAACTTATTCCACTTCAACAAATATGTGGCAAATGCAAAACAACTATTTACGGTGTCGATAATATACATATATATTTTTGAATAGTATTTTACACCACAAATAAATATAACATATAAAAATATGTAATATCGACACTGAAAACCGTTTTTTAGCAATTACCGCAAATTTGTTAAAATGGAATATTCACTTTGAAACACACGCCTCAAATATTGAATAATTTTATTAGTTATACGTTTTATCATAAGTCACGTCTAAAATTGTTGCCTAAATTAACAGAAAGAAAGATTTTTAAAAATCTTATCATAGTTATCAATAGAAAAAAAATATAGTATTTTATATCTCCAATAAAACAAAGATTTGTTGTTATTTGTCCAGTATCTACAAATGCTAAGCCGAAGCTATTGAATTAGCCCGTTAACTTGCGATTTTTTTACTGAATCATCAAATTATGTAATTGGGTCATCGTGTGACCCAGAGATTACCGGTCACTGATCGAGGTAGATATTTTAGTATTCCAGAGGCTGTGGGGCACGTGCTAAGCCTTGTAAACAAAATCATTGATAATGAAAAGGGTAAAAAAAAATGCCTTCATAATTGGCACCAATCTAATACCCGGGAAATAACCCCGTTAGCTCAATGAACTCAGAATAAAAACATATTTTTTGTCAATATCTAGATTTTGGGTATATAGGTTTTGTGTCTATTTTTTTTATTCTTTTATTGTTTTAGTAATATTGAACTTTTATCGGCCGACCATCAAAAATATTAAGTTTGTTGCCAGGTGTACAATATATAAAACACCACAAAAAAAACTTTAATAAAATCAATTATAAAAACTCACTTCTGATAAAGATATCGATATGTACTGACCAGTTTCTATGAGAGCAACACATATAGCATCTGCCACAAGAGTGCGGTGATGAAACACTAATGAAGTACGTGTCTTATTTTTCCAATGGTGATTAAAAGATTAAGAAGGTCTTCACCGATGTCAACAGTACTTAGGGGTTACGTAACTTTCCACATTAATAGGAATGAAATTTACAATCAACTCATGTCCACGATTTGAGAGGGAAAAGTGTTACGTAACAATAAAAATTAACCCATCCCTCCCCCTCGTAACGCCATGTAGTCGTTGTTAGTTATCCCTCTCTCCTCCTCAAGAACGTTACATGGTTTATAGATGGCCGCTAATATTCAGTGGTGAATTATAAAATGTAAAGATTATTTTTTGGGCACAATGCTATATTTATAAATTTGGCGTTAAACTACTCTTAAAAAAGTCGTGTATGACATTTTTTTTAAATATTATTATTGCAAGTTAAAATAGTATCGAAAGAAATTTGATAGATAATCGGAAATAATTCATCGTTTAGTGTGTTTACAACGGCCAAAAGGATAATGACTGATAATGAAGGTTAAATGTCGTTACGGTAAACTTCCTGGAACATTGTTGTATGAAAATTAATTAAATTCAACTACGAAGAATATAGGTAATATAGGTACGTTACTTTTTAAATTGATTATAATTTAATTACAAGGTGGATATAAAAATTATAACGTTATTATACCCATCAATGCATTAATTTTAGAAACACTCATTTTTATGTTTAAAAGTAAAAAATCTGTATAGTTTATCTTATTATTACAGAAAAAATTGCCTCACATAAATAAGGAAAATTCGATTATCTCAGAAATACTCGTATATGTATCTCTTTATATTATTTATTTTTTAACCTTTTAAGATGGATAAGACATCAAGTATTAAAATAATTCGAAATTTATACAATTTTCAGTAATTAACATTTCAGTATACAAGAAGTGTTATGATCAATTCGGGGGTCGGAAGCAAAGGTAGCTTTCTTGGAAAAAAAAACTTTTTAATTAAACTGTGAATGCAGAATCAAAGAACAGAAAATTATGCAGCTTTTGAGCTAATGTTTCAGTGGCAAACTTGTTTGTATTATATTTTATACATATATAAAACTAATTTGTAATACTTTTTATCAGTTATTGACATTTTTCTCAATATCTCATCCGTGGTAAAAAGCTGCCTTTGTTGCTGAGCCTCTCAACTATTATCTTGTAAAAAATATCTTTATGAAAGACTAGTAATGAGTAAATTGATTACATCTTAGTACAATATATACCTTTAATAAAAAGTTATAGTATGTGTCGTCCTTTTATTAAAATAAAAAATGTTTGCCAAAAATATATTATCTTTTGTTATGCCACGGCGTTATTGTAACCGATAAAGAATTTTCGCTAGATATTAAACCCAAAGACTCTACCACTTTGTAAAGTGGATCATTTGGGATTAGACTCTTTATGGCAGTTGTTGTTTAAATTTTCAGGACTTTCTCTCCTCGCGTTGAGCAGCGTCCAGGGATATCATGGCTACGTACTCTTCGTGTGGCTGTACGGTCTTTGCCTCGGAGGCTTCTTGTACTCAGTTAAGATGCTAACCATGGAGAGGGTGAGAGCGAGGCATTTTACAAGAGCGTGGGGTAAATATTTTTATATCTTGCGCGTAATTTTTATTATTTTAGTATTTATGTTAAGCCTATCGTACTTTTTTCAAGCAAACAACATCATACAGTGCTCCAAGTTTAACAAGAATTATTTGTTAATATATTAAATGCGTGTATTTATTCTAAAAATTTCATTCTAAATAATCACAATTTCAAATTCAATGATATATATTTCATTTAATTATAAATTATTTCGTTTAATCATATCCGCTCCGAAACGAAGCATGTGGATCTCCACAATATGAAGATTGTTTTAACAAATTTTTACGACTAATAATAATCAGTTATTAGCTCAACCAATCTGAAGTAGCTGTTCCATATCCTGGTTTCAAATGTTCTTAAAAAAACCTATGCAATTTTCGTCAGGTACGGGATTTGAACCCTAGACTCTAGACTCACGAGTCAGATACGCTATTTCCTCACCTACTGAGACTATCTAAAATTCTTCTTCTTAAACCATGTCACGCTCCTTAGCCGGAGCATATGGACACCACATGCTGCCTCCATGAGTCCCTATCACCGATCAGTCTTCTTGCATCCTCCCATGTCATGCCGGTGTCCCGTAACTCCGCCTAATACGTCCTGTGTATGGTATTCAGCGGCCTCCCAGGACGACAGAATCCGTTTGGCTTGAAGAAGACGCGTTCCTGGTTGATATTCGATTCAGACATTCGCAACACATGGCCAAGCCAATTTCAACTTCTCGTCTTCACTTTGTATGCGATGAGAGGCTGCGTGATCAGTTTTCTCATTACCTCATTTCGCGTATAGTTATATTACCATACTACCAGAATCCGCCGTAGGCATCTATTTTTGAACCTCAGTAAACGGTTGTTTTGAGATTTCGTAAGATGCTATGATTCGCTATCATATGAAATAATTGAATAGGCAGCATTTAGTATTAACTCTAAAAAAATACTGCGACTAGGAGTGATTTTTTTAAATACGGTTCCACAATTGGGTGAATGGTTTTTCATTAATCTATGTTTAATTTTTGAATTTCGTTAAATATTTGCAATACTATTGCTAAATAGTTTTTATTTGATACGTACATAATATATACGAGTATTCTATTGCTTGTTGCTTGACGTACATATACGTCTATACTTCTTCAAAGCAAATTTGTCAATCAAAATGATATAATAATTTCGCTCAATATTAAAATAAATATATTCTACCGGTTAACCGGCAACCACAAATTTTATTTTGGTCTGCAACAATATAGTATGAAGTGAACTTAATTTTCTTATGAACAATATATATACCATATTGAACGGCTCAGAATATTTGTGAATGAAAAGTTTTTGTTTTAGCTATTACAGCTAATATAATTTTCAATACATACTCGTGATTAAGTAAAGTATGGATGATTACATCTACGTAAATTTAAAATGTTACTATTCTTTTGCAATTATTTCTTGCAGTACGATAATTTTTATTGTATGATTTTAAATATTATATTTTTTAAGATTGCATATAAATGCTTTTCTGTTTCATGGGTTGCCTTAGTATGAATATAATGAATGTGAAAAGTTGTACATAAATACAGTAGGACTCGTTAATAGGCTCTTTTCTAGTCACAACCTTAGTGTCCAGGTTTAAATAATCTTATATAATTATGAAATCTTTAAAATCTTTTAACTATCTGAAACTTTTTAAAGTCAAAGATCCATAAACATATAATATGCTTTATTTATTCATATTAATGAAGATTTGTAACATTACAAAAACCGAAAAAAAACTTTGTGGGTATTTAGTGTAGTTATTACTCTCTACTACTGTTTATAGTTGATCAAATTAAAGGTAAAGAATTAAATAATTAATAAATTACAGTAAACCTCTCTATAGCATACACTCTTATAGAGAATTTTCCTATAAAAACATTTGCGGCAGTTCCCCCTATAGCCGGCCCCCCGATGGCGTAGTTTTTTTTACAAAACATACACGTTTAATAACATGTATATATACGAGTATGTGGATGTATAAAAAATTTGAAAAATCTTCAATTTTCAGATTCCTATAGCAAAGTCCCATTTTTTACGCTATAGAGAGGTTGAATGTACTCAAATCTTTCAGATTTAAAAAAAATCATCAAGATTGTTTTTAAATATAATGATTTTTTTATTAAAACTTCTCTAAACAATTGAAGGCACAAAGAACGACAGGAAGCACATTTTCATAAATTTGAGGAATGAAAAAATGTTTTTTTCTTTTTTATTGTTTTTTGATAAAAGTAATTTTCAAACCCTTCATCATCATACCGTCCTGTTTAGGCGTAAAAGCTTAAACCTCAGTTTTTTTAAGAGAGCTTTTATTTGAGAATCACAATGTATACAACTAAAAACTCGTTTTGTCAAAGGAAATTAAGCCGAAAATACTGAATTATTATCGAAATTCAGTTTTAGATTTTGAAAAAATAATGACTTATTAAGTTTGTATGTAAAGGAAAAAAAGCATTAAACCTCAATTTGACGATTTTCCTTTAATAGCATTTTTAATTATCAGATCAAGAAAACAAAACACCAATTTATTGTTCTTCAAGCACTTCAAGTTTCTGTTAATGTAACATTGACTAAAAAACATTAAAATACGTTTTTCGTGCCTCTTGTAAAATTAGTTCTGTGAGAGTTAATCCTTTTTACCTAACCACAGTCGATATTGGAGTGACGGTAAACCTCTCGGTGTATTAAAATCTTCACAGAGATTTACTTACCACTGTCGTATACTTAACTAAATTTGAGAAAAAGGTGCTCCTTATCGTTATTCGTGGGGTTCTTTCAATTATTGTACAAAACATTTATTTTAAAAAGTGCAGGACATAAAACAGTTTTATCTGCACAAAGTATACTTACTGGTATAATGATGGACGAGTTCGTAACGAAATAATAATAATTGGTACTCCGCTGCTTTTCCTTGTGCATTTTTTCTATTCTTTCATAGAATATTACGTAAGCAAATAAAGTAATTTATGCAAAATGTTTAATTTCAGGATTTGTCCAAGGTGCCAAAGCGATTCCTGTGATACTAGGCGTTCCGGTGACGGGGTACATAAATCAACAGAGTCCAAGAGCGGGCTATTACTTCTCATTCGCGACCACCATTATTGGAGCGATCCTCTTATTCTTCGTCGGTTTTTCCAAACGGCCAGAACCCAGCAACTCGATCAACTCCAACATGACAGCAGCCACTTTAACTAACGGCGATTGCATATGCCCGGGAATGTCGCCGCAGATCCAGAGATTCAATAATAACTTCAACCATTGCGGGAACGTCAATTACGGCCACTACCCGCCGCACCAAGCCCCGATATATTCACACCAGTTCTTTAATCACCATCATCCACACTCGTATAATCATTTACAAAACGGACTTCCAAAGTCCTTATCGTTCGCTGCTCCTTTAGATTACCACGAAGGGAATTATATGAACTGTTTAAATGATGAGCATACATGCACTGGGTACAATTGTATGCGGTCTCCGTATAGATACAGGCACAGCTATAATAGAGGACTGAGGCCCTCTAAGAGTGTTCCGGAGGGTCTTGCTAGGTACGAGCCCAGTTGGTCTCGGGGAGGGTCTTGTAGAAGTTCTTGCAGGAGGCCCATTATTAGGAATGTTCAAGTAATTGAGCAAATTACTACATCTGTGTGATGAAATAAAGTAGCAACAAAACGTGTTCAGTAGGTAGTCAAATTAATTAATCAAATCTAAGATTTTAATTTTAAATTTAAAAAAAATGTTAATACTTTTACGAGAGAAGCGTGCAATTCTGAAATATTTAAATGTGAAATGTAGATTGTATATAATAATTCATGTTAAAATATAATGTAAAAAAAAAAATATTATAAAAATTGTTATCATTTTATATGTATCATATTATATGTATATGTATGATTTACCGAAATACAAAACGCGTTATGTGTTATGTCGTTAACATCATAAATACGCCAAGTAATTACCTATTTGGGGGTACTAATTGCAAACAAAACTTTAAAATAACTAAATTGTAACATGGGACACAGATTAAGGACAGGTTTCGATGGACCCATCACTGACCCGCCAGTACTTACAACCGCGATTGTGAGCGGTCGCCTGCCTGGCCCTTCACGAAAACAATGTTTTATTGTTTCTCACAATTTGATTTTTGTTATTGATAGTGTGTCTATGTGTGTGTGTATGTGTGTGGTGAGAAATAATTTAAAAGAGAAAGAATTCAGTCTGCTTCTCCATGCAGTCTATAGTGACATGAGATCCGTGGTGCTGACGACTCAGTTAGCTTGACTACCCAGGCTCAAGACCGATGAGTCATTTTAAGAGTCTGCAAAATTGGTCCCCATAAGATGCCGCAAATTTACTAAAAACCTTGAAATTGGCCTTGATTGAAGCTTAAGGACATATAAATCTTTTTTTGAAGTTCAAATACCGATACGTAAGAACGTTTTAAACGTAATAGTAAAAATTTTGTTTTTTATAATGAGCCATGTTTGCAATTATTACTCTCATTTGTCATATTATGAATATTTTTTCTACCCAAAGATTTTTCACACAAATATCAGTACCTGAGAAGCAGACAAGTTCAGAACAATAAATATTCAATAAACCAAAAATAAAACTTTTTTTTAATTTTATATTATGATTTAATACTGCCGCATCCCTGTATATGTTAAATTCTTTGATTATTTGGCAGAAACCCAATAATCCACCACTAACAAACATGGTTACCAAATAAAGTAATTCGTCATCATTAACTTATTTCTTTACTTAGATCCGTTGCTACTAATGTACAGATATTCAAGCTCAATATAATAATGCTCATTATTTGTAATATGTGTTCTTAATTTATTATATTGTAAGGGTCACACTGGCCGGATGGATTCGACGAGAGTCGGATTTCGAGCGAGCATAGATTATTTGCATACAAATATACGGTCAATATGGACGTAATTGCGTTTCAAGTATATTCTGACAAACTCAGAAGTAGGATCCTGACAAACTCAAAAGTGGGATCCTAACAACATTAATATATTATACAAAAACTTCAACTATTTTACCGTACTGATTCGTTTTTAATAAATCCTATATTTAAAACTGATGTTTCACATTGTTTTTTTATATATATATTTACGTTATATGAAATATAACTATATGAAAGTTAATAGCTATAACTTAATAATATCTAGACTATTACTAAGGCTGTGGTAGTTATTATAAACCATGATACTACCATAAAGACGTGTAATGAAATCATACATAACCATCAGCTCTGGATATATGTACTAAACTGGTCGATTTATCAACCATCAATAACTAACAAACTTTTATTTTCTGGAGATATACGAGTATCAACTTCTAGTATTTATCGGTTTCAAACTAGTATTTGAATATACTCTTGACAATTGATTAGCAAATAATCTTTGTCAAATAAATATTTTAAATTCTATATACTCTTATAAATATAATTGTTTATGATATTTCAAGTTTTACAATTACATCGTAAAGCATGTGGTTGATTTATCAACTAATTTTGACTGTTACCCTACGGAGAGATATATAACTACCGCACACGGCCATCGAACGCGGCCACTAAAGCGACCACTCAAATGCCTCGTGGCTGCATTTTACTATTATACAATTTATGTTTTCAATGGGTTCCAATGTACGGTACACGAGGCGTTTGAGTGATCGCGTTCAGTCTCCAGGCTACGGGAAACGCGGCTACTCGTGGTTTGTGGCCGCCATAATGGACGAGTATACAAGTCAGAAACGTTGGCGTTTAAGTTTTGTGCGGTCGCGTTAGTGCCCACGTTCGGTGACCGTGTGTACTGTGGGTTTAAAAGTACATAAACAATCTCTACAATATCCATTTATAATAACTTTATATAATAATGAGTTTATATATTCTATTTAAAATTATATTTGATTTACAATTATTTATTAAATTTTATTATGTATTATTTTACAAAACAAACAAAAATCAGTCTAGCTTTTTCAACGAATATTGTTCACATTTACATAATTTTAATACTTATTTAGATCACAAAATGTATGTATTCATTTTTTGTAATTTCTTACAATTATTTACCTCATGATTCATGAAATATTCACCTAATGAAAATAAAGCTGTTATATTTATATTAAATCTGTCATAGTTAACCATTTGCCTGCTATTATGAATAAGTATTTATGCTATAAATAGATACATGTTACAGAAAAATATAATTAGATATATATATTTAAAAAATTATGTTTCATATAGAAATTTTCCGAAATTATTTACTATTATGTGTATTATTACGTTCACAGCGATCGTTGTTAGCATTTCTCACTGTTACCACGAACAACAATATATCGTTATTAGGCCGTCAAAGGGTTAATCTTTATCTTATAAGAACATGAAATGGACTGATAAAAGGGAAAATCAATTTCATTTAATCTATGCATTAAAAAGTACTTCTATAATAAATTGTATTTAATTTGTAAAAAAATATAAACAATCGATGTAAAATTAATATTTCATTCATAGGAATATATTAAATAAACTTGTCAATTTTCGGTAGATATTATATTAAACAAAAATGTCCTTGGGGGACCATAAAAATTGAAAAATGATTAAACAATTGTTTCATAAACATTACATTAAAAAAATTATATGTTTTTCGATCTAGCGAAAACATTTAAAATAAATAATTCTAATATTTCCATCTAACTATTAAATAAATCAACTTATTAAATCTCATTTTAAATAAATACGTATTGCATACTTAAATAAAATGCATTAGAAAATATTGAATATAGAACTTCACAATACTAGAATTCGACATAGGAATTTAAAAGATTTTTCATAATATGACTACTTTAGTCAATCTGTCTCTACGATTATTTTTTTATTGAAATCAGTTCATTAACTAACTATAATATAACAATCAACGTGAACTCTTTCAAGAATCAATATATTTTGTATTATAAAAATTGGTAAAATTAGATCGAATAATATGAATATTTGCAAAGAATTCTACTAATATCATAAGTTTGCTTATTATATTCTCCTCGTTTTATTTTAATTTATTATTTTGTGATGATACCTAATAAAGCAATAATGTTTTATATGAAATTGTGTTTCAATTTTCGTCATCTTAAACAATGAACTAATCGATAGACAATATATATTAAGTACATACGAGTTTTAAAATCTCATGTATTTCTTATACAATACTTTTAAAAATAATATATTTTGCTCTTTATGCAACGACATCTGCTGAAATTTTGCTATAAGCATGTATAAGACATGGCACACTCTTTAAGTATCATAAATATTTCATAGATGTCACTAGTTAAGTGACCAATAGAAATGTAATCAAAAATTATTTCGGCAGGTCGTAGGCATTGTTAGTTAGATTCGACAGTTTATGCAATAAAAAATAATACCATATTTTATATTTTTACGACCCAAGTACATACAAATCGAAATGGTTTTACAATTTATGGTATATTAATGTTTGTATTCAGGGAAAATTTAAGTTTTTCGTATTGTCTGGTCACCCCTCTAGTACATTAGATTCTTTGATTTTTTGTGACTTATTCTAAAATAAAGATGGTAC
>JAPMAE010002058.1:2038-13950 GCA_036584705.1 Rhyacophila sp. 25_7 | reverse complement strand
GAATCTTTGAAGTTTTATTGGTTTTTCGTAAGATTTTTTAATAAAAACATTTCAAACATAAAATACACTTAGACGAATTAGATTTATAATAAATGCATTTTATATTATATTGTATTAGTAAATAAAATTAGTAGGTTGTTGTTCACTTATGTAGAATATAACCGTATAGTTCATTGTAAATATGGGTTAATTTTATGCCGATTCCATTTGCGTCGCGTTTTGTAGGAACGGAACTACTGCGTAAACCGAGAATTACCTGTAATTTTTTGTATTAGGGGTCGTCTATAAACCACGTAACGCTCTTAAAGGGGAGGAAGGGGTGACCACCAACGACCACATGGCGCTACAAAGGTGGGTTATTTTTTTTTGTTATATAACACTTTTCCCTCTCAAAAAGTGGAAAGGACTTGATGTGGAGTCGCCCTCGGTAGGTTAGTGGATAGCGCGTACGCCTAGTAAGCGGGATTACGGGCTCAAGACCCGTGCTGGCCACAAAAATGTTTATTTATTTATATTATAGCCAGGACATGAACCCGACAGGGTTGATCTAATAATTAACAACTATTCATCAACAACAACAATCTTTACGCTATGAAGATCCCATATGCTCTATCTCGGAGCGTATATAAAATTAATAATAATAATTTTATGTGAAACATAACGTAACACTTGGGAGGAGGGAGGGTGGGGTCAATCCGAATGTTTACATGGTGTTACATAGAGATGAGGGGGGAGTAACAACGTTACGTGGTTTATGGATACGCCCTTCATAGTATCTAATCTAATACGAGTATGTATAATTGAGGAATATTTGTAAGAATATTACAAAATCCAAAGTAAAAGGTTCAAATATTCTCTGAATATCTAATAATAAAAATAATAAATGGTATCGAAAAAAAGATTAATGCGTAAGTATTATGGAAACGCAACGACTTTCGGAATGAACAATGTCTATTTGGGAATGTAAAATAAAATAATAATAATATTCTGAGCCCCCAAAGCGGCGAATGCAACAGGAATTCGTGGCGGAGATTGATGAATCCGAAATGAGAAAGAGTTATTCGGTGAATCCTGTTATGGATTTTTGAAAAATAAGGCAAAGGTGTCTCTTTTGTGTTGCCATTTTGTTGCTTTTTGTGCAGCGCGAATATTTCAAATCTACCGGAAGAAAAATGTTATTTTTCCCTCTGAATAATATTTTGCTACTTTTAATATGATTATAATAAAAAGGCTATTTTTCAATTTTGATTACGTAAAAATATCGAGATATAGAATAGAAATAAAAAGTCATAAAGTAGACAACAAATCTTTGAGAACCATATACAATATTTTAATAATAAGAATACAATTAAGTATCAACAGGTTCATCATCAGCTGTCACCAATACATTGGGTGGGTAAAAGATGGTCCGGAATCGATTTGATGCATATTGGCGTGTAATTGGTGCGAAATTGTTTATAAAAAAATAAGATGCGGCAATATAAAAATGTTCAAATAAAATATTGTATTTCTTGTAGAACAACAAAATATATCCAGACGAAATATCGTCATTGTACTGGCAAAAGGCGTTAAGTTGAAAAATCCCAATTTTGATTCAATAACGCAGTTTGCTAGATTTTAGCACGCTCTACCAGCTGGTAAAACAAGCTTAGCTACATTTCTTGTACTTTTTCTATAATATCACAATATCATTACCTATTAAGTCGATATTGAATATTTTATTATTGGAAAAACACATTAAGCCGACTAAGGATTATTTGGCTGATCAGATTAAGTATTTTGAGGTATTTTCTATTTCTGGAATAAAAAAACGCCAACAATACTTACAGTCCCAGTTGCCCTAACATATTTTTGTTAAATCTATGTAATAGACTCAATATTTATCAATTATTTTTCTTAAAACAGTTTTTCTTGACTTAACGCTTTCTGCCGGTATACCGAAGATATATTTTCTTGATAATCTCAAATATTTATGAACTGATATAGTTATAAAGTAAGGCATGAGACCGTAAAAACTCTTCGCTGTTATACGAGTATATTGGTTTTTTCGAATAAAGAAAAAAACTCTTAAGTTATCTTTCCAGGTAATGAAAAGTATTTAAAAACATAAATAATATAAATATTTGCTGAATAAACTAACTAGTCATATTACACTAAAATGTTCTAACTTACTTCTTAAAACGATTTTTTCATTCAATCTTTGTTGATTTCAATTAGTATCGTACCCTGATTCTACTGAAAAAATCATATAGCTGATATTTTTACACGTCACTAATATACATATTTGTTTATATGAATCGAGAGTACCCAACCTTTTTGAGACTGGGAGCTACTTGTAATTTTAAGACGTTTGACTTCTAACAGGAGTCGTATAGGAGTTTTTCGTATAACTAAGTTTTTAGTACTTAAAATTTATATCGTTAATTTTCTTAAAATAATCGGCTTCATTAATCCAGAAAAACCAATTCTTTCTGCGACCGGAGTATTATTTTTTTCATCCACGGTTGTAATTTTATGTTTTAAAAAATTCACATTCCTAATTGGGATCGACCAAATTTTGCTTCGCTGTCGACCGGTTTAGAACCCTCGGTATAAATAATATACGACTTTTTTAAAATACTGTGGTACTATTTACATATTACCTTCGAATATAATGATTTTAATAACAGTGCAATGATACGTACGAGTATATACATATTATATTATTCGGCCACATCGCTACAAAGATGCAGACAATCGATTTGGATGTTATTTGAATTCATAGTATGAACGCATGTTCATTTACTTGTACATACGTATAACTAGTATAATATTGAAACACCATAGTACATATATGTAATTTTATTTTTGTAATCGTAAAACCCATTAAGGTCGGCCGTTGCGATAGTATCAGACGTGTTTACAAGAGTCGTGTACGGCGAACGCCAGCCATCGATCAAACCGAACTCCGAATATTATTGTTACTCATACTCATTGTTGACGCGACTCGCTTTCTTGCATTTCCACAAAGGAAAGTTTATTTTCTTTCAACTCTATTCGTACCTACTGATTACTTTGCATTAATATTCACAAGCTTTTGATTAAGCGTCTTTAGATAAAAAATAATGTTAACTAAATATGTTACTAATACGTTTCCAGATAAGCTAATTTATAAAACAAACTGGTGCCAAAAAGATAATTGTGGTGCATGGATAGAACCTAACTTACAACTTATAAAAAAATAGAAACATGGTTTTCGGCCCAACTAAACGATGTGGACTGGAAATTGTTTTACATAAAAATACTTATTAAAAATCGGTTAACATGAATCTGGACCTGACAAAACGGATTTTTTTTACATTTACTTTTATTTAATACAATATATAGCGTAAACAAGAGGAGATTTTGATGACACCGATTTGCCAGTTTTTGTTCACAAAAACTTGAGCAAATATAAAAAAAAGTTGTACGAGTACATGATGGACTATGTCGATATTGTAGAATAAAACCAGTAATTTGATGAAATACTACGGAAAAACAGATACTACATTTTTTACAATAAAAAAAAGTTTTCATTTTGTACTTTCTACATTATTGTTATAGTTACAAATTGATACTACGATCCATTCAGGGCCATGGCTGACTGCACAACCTTCTTCTAGACCTCTGATTCTATTTATCTTTCTCCAGTAATTCACACTCAACATGTTCTCATCTTTAGTGACGTTATCGGCACATTTTATTCTGGGACAACCGAGGAGTTGAGTGCCTACTGGAGCTCCTTCAAACGCTTTCTTGAGAGTTCTAGGTTCATCGCACCTTACAACATGACCCGCCCATCAGAGTCTCCTTGCCCTCAAGACATTCACTATATTGAGGTTAAATTGTTCGCGGAGCTCAGCATTAGTACGTACATTATTGTACGTGTTTTTATTTTATAAATTTATTATATATATATGAAGTATGTATAAACTGTGAGCCCAATGTGATCTGCTATGGAACTGTATACTCCCGAGTTGTTTTCAGTCAAAGCCAAATGCCGGTTATTCAACGTTTGAATACCGACAGAGTTGCTCAATGGTAATGAATCATGACACCTTACGAATTCTGAAATAATCGTATATTACACTTCGGAAACATTTGTCCGCGACGAATTTAGGGGTGCAGTGGTATGACGATACATGAAACCAGACGATAAAAGAATGAATTAAGCAGCCTCAAATTACATTCAAAATAAAAACGAAACTTTGAAGTTGGCTTACTTATAGGCTTAGAATACCTAAATCACATCTGAATTGGAGCCTGCCTTTTCAAACTGACCAGATTCCATGGACCCGGGAAAACCGTTAAATATCATTCATAAGGTCCGTAGGCAGAGTTTCGGGATGCCTGCATGACACCACACATGCAAGAGGACTGGCCAACGACTGGAACTTATGGAAACATACGGGGCCGCTTAATTGGCGTGACATGATCAAAGAATAAGAAACTGTATAAACATTATATCTTTATTCCAGTAATACGACATAATATAATAATGAGTTTTTGTACATGCTTTAAATTACGAAAAATATGTTTGTCTTTATTGTTTCGTATTAAACGATATCTATTGTAGTTAATTAATTAAAAATAAATGGATCGCGCATCCGCCTCACGACCCGAGGGTCTAGAAGAGTTCGAATTCCGCAGCTGGCAAAATTTCCACACGTTTTTTTCAGGTGAATTTGAAACCAGGACATGGACCAAAGCGGTTGAGCTGATGATTGACAATTATTAGTAAATAAAAAAGAAAAAAAAACTGTCAAAACAATCTTCACATTGTCAAGATGCACATAGTTTGTTTCGGAGCAAATATGGTTAAAAGAAAAAAAAATGTAAAAAATCATGATCCTATTGATGCTATTGCAAGAAAATCATCCAATAACAAATATTATATAATAGGGTAGATGGCTTTATGGTATATATCCGAATTATTATGTAGATGAATTTTTTGAGAAGCTAAAAAGAGAATTACAACAGTAAACAAATGATATTTTGCATCCTTAGGTGTTGTAAATTTTGCATATTTTCTGTTAGAACTGAAAATATACGTTACAAGACACGCGTGAAGCCGGTATTCGTTTACACTTCAAAGCATGAACATAAACACTCAGACAAACATATAGAGTATTCAAAAGCAAAAATACACGGACAAATAATTCATTGAATATTTGGATAATACAATTACAGCTGCACAATACGTAACACGTAGTGCAGACTATAGTGTTTGTTGGATTATCTGACTGTGAAACTAATAATAAAAAAGATTCAGCAAAGAAAGTTTTTTCATTAAAATACTAACCAAAATTTGATAGATTAATTTAATTAAATGAAATTTCCAACAGCTCAGAGAGGCGATACTTAGAAATCAGAGAGAGAGATATAATTTCTATTTTTTACGTTAATCGGTTTTTATTAAAAAAAAAATTCACGGTGTTCGATTTTCAATGAATAATTGATAGAGCTTTTGCTACAAATCTAAAATAAAGGGGCACTGTAATATTGTATGAATAACAAATAGTAAAATGAATAACGAGTGAGAGGTATTATTAAAATGGATAGTTAATCGTATGTAAATTGTAAATTTTATATATATATATATTTCAATGTCAAATGTGAAAATAAAATATTAAAGGCGGACTGCACCATATGGTGCATTTTTTAAAACCGCATTGCTGACTTAAATCCCAAGAGATATCTGGAAAAAAGATCGTTTGATTCGATAAATGTTATCACACTCGATGATATAAACTTGAGTAATGTTAACGGTAGATTTATTTTTATACTTATTTCCACAAAATACGCATTGAAAAATCAAAACGGGACTTGTACGTGAATCATTTTAAACTGAGATAATGTGAAGCATCTAGTTACGAAAAGCGATATAAGCACATTTTGTCCAAATCGAGAAAAAATTCGTTCGCATTTATGCACAATTTTACACTATGATGGAAAAATTTATTTTCCCAAACCCAATATAAACTAAGCGAAATATTCCTGCTTTGGAATATTTCAAATTTGGTTGATTCCACGTGCATTTAAATATTTATTTCACTCTAACGTTTATAAGCTGATAAACGGCGTCATTTTGTTCTAGTTTAAAGATAGAATACGATGAAAATAAAGAATCTTAAGATAAAACAAAATTTAACCCTGAAACATAAAAATATTATTTGCGCAAATATTTCAATGTGATTATATCGCTTTTGTAACTAGACGCTTCACATATAAAATTAATTAATTGTTTGTGGTACTGAAAATTATTCTTTTCATAAGAAATATATGATATATTTGATTTAATATTATAAATTCGATAACATCAATTTACTTTGTATACTCTACATACATCAAATGACTTGTAAATGTCGTAAAAGACAATATTGGTCGAAATTATATAAACATTCATTGCGGTATATAATACAATTACATATAAAATCTGCTATTATTTCAATATAATGGCATTCAACCAAAGATTACCAAAATGAAGCATATGTATCTTCAAAATGTAGAGATTGCTTAAACAGATATATTACGGAGATTTACAGGGGTATATTTTAGTAGTTTAGTAAGATATGTAATAATTATTAACTCAAAGAAGTTTGTCCAGATCCCGGTTTGATTTTCCATAAGATAATCTATGCAATTTTTGACAGCCATTAAAATAATTTTCAAGCGAAAATATTTTTGTTAATACAATATAATATTATGTTCACAGATTTTTTTTCACATTTTTTAAAGTAAGACTATAAGAAGCCATTTAATTTAATCAATAACCAAACTTAAAACAAAGCCATTATGAGTTTTATTTTTGTTATGAGTAGTTTTGCCCGTTTAAACACTCTTCATTCATAAAAATTATAAATATATCTATTAATGAAACGTAAAATAATAGGATTATTGAAAGAGCGTTTTAAAGACAAGTAGTTTTGGTAAAAAACGTAGTTGCGGGATTTGAATCCATAATCACCGATGAATACACATACGCCTAGATACGATATATTTAAAGACTACTAGCAATCATTATTTTATGTCACATTATATAGTTTTGGGTAAATTAATTTTTAAATTTCAATCGCCATTTTTTATTTAAAGACATTATTTTTTGTTCTGTATATTTGAAGACACTTTGAAATCACGATGATACACGTACTTTAATATGATTATATATTTCATAAATGTGTTGATTTTGTGTTGAAAATAACACAAAACAAACTAATAAATCAAAGCTCTGTGTTAAATGTTTTACAATGCAGTTAATGCTTTCAAACGTCTGGATACAGCTCTGCGGTAAGAATTTGTAAAGCTTTAAGCGTCTATAGAAAACGTGGAGATTTCAGATTCCTGAGTTTCTTTTCCTCCATTGAAATAAATTTATAGACCTCGAGAAAAATAAACTCAAACTTTTCACGCGCCGTTGCATATCTTAACTGGCATTATCCCGCAACATTTATGATATATTATATATGTTACAGTTAAAATGTGTCATTACGATATTTCATAATATAGCCGGTGAAAGTATAGATGGAAACCATTAACGTCTGCAATAAATAACGATTGTAAAATAGCGCACACGTAAGTAGCTAATAAGAATTGCATTCACAATGTATAAAATAATGAAAACGTTATAATATCAAATAAGTGAAATATGTTTTATGCTGGTCTAAAACTTCTGATACAACAGCGAGAAATTGAATAATAACATCATAATATTTAAATTGACTAACATAGATTTTACTATAAAAATAAGAAAACTAGACCGTGAGCTTATCGACAGTGCAGGGTAGGCTAGATGGAGTTCGAAGGGGCTTGAGTGAGTCCTTTTTATTCAAAGTCTTGGTTGTTCTTTCTTTTGCTTCAGTAGAATAATTATTGATAATAATATTAATAAAATTACCACTTTCAATGAACACCGCGAGCCAATAGTTCTGATATTAAGGGAGCCCCTTGTTAACATATTGTCAGTCCACTCTTATATCCTCTATGTATTTGATATACCTCAACATAAATAATATAACATTTTTTCGAGCCTTAACTGGGTTACGAATATGAATCTTAGTAAACTTAAGATTAAAAGAAATATTTTGAACTATTTATCATTTATCGAAATTTAATTATACATAGTTGAAAGAGAAAAAAAAGTATACACATTGGAAATAAACTCTTTAATAGTAAACAAGTTTTCGGGACATCAAAAAAATAAGTGCATTTTATACTTCAAAGCTGTTATAAAGACTATTCTTACTCCATACACCTTACTCCAAACAAGTGATTGGTGTAATTTTTTTAAACAATAAAACGAATTCTAAACATAAACGTACCTTATGTATCAACAATGTACTGTCATTTTTTACGAGTAATAATTTTCAGTTATTAGCTCAACAAAAATTGGTCCGTGTTCTGGTTTTTAATGCATATGAAAAAACCTGTGGAATTTTTTACAAGCTACATGATTGGAACCCGCAATCTACGGCATATGAGTCGAGTGTGCTAACCAGTGACTTGCGGGGGCGATAAGTCAAACAACTGGTATGTGTTATTCTGAAGTGGGCGGAATTGTCTTTATGCGCAGATGTAGACATTTATGGTATCATGTTGACGGTTGGGAAAACTACGCAATTTGCTGATAAATTAAGTATGACGGAATATTTTACTATGGCCTCCGATGTTTATCGCAACAAAGTTCAAGTTCATGAGAATCTAGAACTTTCTAAATTTGTATGATATTAATAAACCTATATTAAAAAATACCAATACCAATACAGTACTATCTGTAACTGTGTGCGAATTGAATAAATAAAAGTGACGCAATAAGATGTGTATTTATATTTTGGTGGCATTAAATGTACAACACTTTTTATGCTTGACGAAAATTGTAATTTTCCAATTCACAGACCTCAAAAACACAACACACGATACCAAAGCGGCAGATATACATAATATTGTGACCCACAATACAGTCAAAGGTCCACACGGGCACACGAACTCACCCCCACACCTACGGTGTCGTAGCGTAACTGGATCGGCTATGACGTAGGCGTGGCGCCGATGACGTCACTCTCTCCCGCCGGCCCGAGCTATCGACCGGCGAGCGCCCGCCACCCACGGCCCGAACCCCTTCGAAAGGCCTGCCGTAGCACGCTACGAAAGCCAGCGATACACTCGCGCGGATTAGTATCGCCTCTGTTTGATCGGTGGTTATCGAGATCAGATTGACGAATTTAGAATGATGATTTATATAAAAGCAACTGACGGTACTCGATGAATCAGAATCATACTGTATAAATGGCAGTTTCGACATCTATTTACGACTTTCTTTTATTTATCCAATACTATACCTCATTTATTTCAATGTTCATTTTCACAAGCGTCAACGGGTTATGGAGGCATGGAAAAATTCTTTATTATAAATCCGCTATAACACAAGTTACGTATGTGTTTTCTCTCTCTGTCTATTCTATTAAAAACTATCTTCAACAAAAAATATTGGGCAGAATCTGCGAATATATAACAGAAAATAAATAGTAGCCGTTTTGTATATTTCGTAAGTCAACAACTGCAGTTCAGACATGGGCTACCAATGCATTGGCAAGGGGATCGCGTAAGCTTTGCAGGTTTCGTAGAGGGGTTGAAGTAAAAAAAATATCACGATTATACACAATATATTTAAATATATGTCATTCACAGCAAACAAAAGATCACTGAATTGAAACTAAGTATTAATTATACAAGTAATAAATATTAGTTACGCATCTTTGCTAAACTGTACACTAGTACGGTAAAAGAAAAAATGGGTAGGTGTGAAGTATGAAAGAAAATCGTTGAAAGCATCGTTCGATTTAAAAGAGATATATTTCAAACACCAGCAATTGTTAGCTTTTTAGGAATCTAGACAAAATTCAGCTTGGTCTTTGTATTATGCAACTGATAGTAATATTTTTGAACTATCTATAGATGAAATTATAATTAAGTTGTCAATTTGATCTGAAATTAATATTTTTTTTGTAAACGAACAAAGGGCTTGCTTCCCAATATATATTTAACAAGGTACTCTAAGTCCCCTCCAGTCCACCCCTACTGCAGTCGGCATAACATAGATGGAAGATATTAAAGGCAGCCCTACAAAAATCGTGAAGTTACTTACATAGATTGTTCTTATAAAAAAAACTACAACATTATTGAAAAATTGAAAATGAAGTAGACAGTGATATTTCAAGTCCAGAAAAAAAAAGATTCATTGAATTTTGAAAATACACCTGTCGTGTCATATTAAAAATGTCTTTTAATAAAAAAATAACGGTAATATTGAATAATTCACAGGATTGTAGATATTTAAGTCATGGCTATTGCGGGTTGCATTATGTGATTAAAATACAATGCCATATTATTCACAGGCCAAGGACGCAAAGTGAGTACACGGCATGCATCATGGTAAAATAAATATAAGATTTCCATTGCATGCGTCAAATTGTGAAGTATGTTTAATTTTTCAAGATACGATGAATCATTAAGTCAGCCTTCGATTTAATGATTATGCTGACTGATTCCGAGAAAACTCCACATAAAGTTCAAATAGCAAATTAAATATGATACGATACAAACCTGTAAATGAATATTAATGGAAAAAAATAATATAAAGTACAATGAGATACACGTATATATGGCGATGGCATACAAAAATAAATAGAATTAGGACTCTGAAATGTCTTGTGATAAAATTTTCATAAATTTACTCATATGTAGTCTCATGAATAGATAGATATAAACTTTGTCATACAATATGTTACAAGCTGCTGAGTGACAACAGTTATTGTTTAAAATATCGTATCTAATGATTAAAAATATAGAAATAATAACACAGTATTTATATATATTTACGCAAATGTGTTATTAAAAAAAATTGAAGAGCGATTTCGTTTTTTACATTATTTTCAAGTGAATCAGTATCTTATGAATTTTAAATTATTATTTCTATTATCTGCGTTTTTATTAATAATTAAACTATTCTGTTGCACCAATAATGAATATATGGTAACATATTTAATAAAAAAAATATTACAAATGTATGATAACAAGGGTGAAAAGCAAATATTCTTAAGCCGTATCACGCCCCTTGGCTAGAGCATATGGACACCATATACTGCCTCTATAAATCCCTGTCAGAGGCCAGTCTTCTTCCTTCCTCCCGTGTCATGCCGGCGTCCCGTAACTCCGCCGAATACATACTGAATATGGTGTTCAGCTTCAATTCGATTGGCTTGAAATACCCGATTAAGATGTGATTCAGGCCTTCTCAGCACATGGCGGAGTGGCGTCCAACGCCTCATCTTCACTTTAAATGTAATGAGAGTCCGGTCCTTTATCACCCTATTTCGCGTATAGTCATACCACCGCACTCCCAAAATTCGCCGCAAACATCTGTTTTCGAAGATCAGTAAACGGTTACTTTGAGACTTCGTAAGGTGCCATGAGTCACTACCATAGAACAACACTGTTAGTATACAAGCGTTGAAAAGACGGAATTTACATATAAAACATACATTTAAAACATATTACATATGAGAAATCTTATGTATACGAGTATGGAAATGATATTTGGTAATGTAAAAGTAATGAAATGGATAATGATAGTATGAAACCATAAAAAACAAGAAACTGGATTACTAAGTTCTTATAATTGGAGAAAACAAGCCAACAAAAATCTGAAGGAGACAATAGTCCAAGTGAAGTGCATTTTATGACTAAAAATCGGTTACACGCTATTTGAAAAAATAGTCACCGATTGCCTCGAAATTAAAATAAGCACAATGATCGCCAACTTTCTAGAAGTAGAGATTGTAATATAAATAATAAAACAACAGACACTTAAATAATACGCAAGATCATACATCCTATTT
>JAPMAE010002052.1:0-11063 GCA_036584705.1 Rhyacophila sp. 25_7 | reverse complement strand
GCGTACCATCCCCTAGAATAACGAAACAATGCCAACATACTCCTTCCATAACACAAGAGTCACCGACACAAAACAAAATGACTACAAAGATAAACACTTTGTGTGGGAAATACGTTGGCTTATATGAAATACTAGATTTTGTATCCGCTATATTTTATGCACGTGGTTATATTACGATAAGCTTCGTTTCCATTTATTATGGATTCTTTTTTTACTCTTTTGATTGAGGACACTTGCAACGATTTAATTAAAGCTTTTCTTAGAAATTAAACTGAGCTAGGATATAATTAATTACAATCTCGAGTTTAATCAATGATGGATGAGAAAAAAGTTGTTATCTAGTCTCCAACTAGAAAAATAAACTTTTGACGTTTATGTAAGTTTTAAATTATGAACGACAAATTAATTGTTCCGTTATCTATCATAAGAAAACTATATATTTTTTGTAATATTTTTCTAAATTGATAGTAGAAAAATATTTCAAATTATATAATTTTCTTCAATTAAAACTTTTCCGATAACTCATGGTTATTTTTTTAATAACTGCAAGTTCAGGCAAATATAAATAATAATAATAATAACAATTTCAGCATGGTTAAATATTTATTTAGTAAAAGTGTACGTTAAACAGAAAATTGACATCGTTATTTACACTGGAAATCATATAAAATATTATATTAATTAATGCACTGATAAATAAGAGAAATATAAATAATTACGAAAAACTTGTATCATTCAGTTGTATCAATAAATGTCTCAAATATAAATTGAAAAAGCAATTTTTAAAATATAGCATGTGTTTTTTTAATGCGCTTGATTTTGAAAATGTAGCGTATTTATCATTTTTATTTCACTAGGAATAATCATTTTCTTATGTTTAAAAACTAAAACGAATCTAATCTCATTTGGACAACTTTTTGTCCAACTAAATCAAAAAATATTTATAAAAACATATTTTTTTCTAAAATACATTTATTAGTTTTTGATAACTAAATTATTCTTTGTTATAAAATCTTTTTAATCCTCGATTAAATTCATAATAATAATAATAACATGTTTGATTCTATCATTTTTAGGTTAAAGTTATTTCAGCAATAACATTTTCCCATTAAAATTTCATTATGTAAATTGTATAATTATTATATTTTACTTCGATTTATAAATTGAGTATATTTTTTATTTATTTCTAAATTACGATTAAAATAGTTTATACCGATTAAGTCGCGTCATAACGAATTTCGATGTACGAATTATTTAACATATAACATATTCGAAACGTTTTAGTAGAGTAATCATTTCAGTTTAACATTAAAATGAAGAATAACATAGTTTTCATTTTTTCTCAAATATATATTTAAAACGGTTAAAAATCTATTTTATTTTTTATAACATTGTTAACACTGTAATAGATTTCATAAATTACAACTGATAATACATAATACATTTAGTGAAAATAAATATAAAATCTTCGTCATTCAATATAATGGCCTCCTAATAATTATTGCCTGTAAATAAAAGTAATTATAACGTAAACAGTTAGCATGTTCAGCAAGTATTGATATCGTGTATGTATTTATTTGTTCGTTCATATAAACAAGAAAATAACCTATGTACAATTTCTATTTTAATCGATAAAATGAAATGTCATCATCATGAAAAATTTTCATGGTCTCTCAAAGTTTGCTATAACGGAATTTAACTCTGAATTTAACTGGACAATGAAAGTGATTTTTACTCCACTCATATTTCAATTAACGAATAGCTTATCTAATACATAATCCTGAAACTTAAGTTATTAAACAAAATATTCCTATGCCAAATGTGCTAAGTGAAGCAATTTCTTGACACTATGCCAGCTATCCCGTCAGAGCTATAGCGCAGCAGAGCGAAGGTTAATTATTTTGTAACGGCGAGCGTCTAGAATTCATGCCGAGGCTAATTCTGATTAACGTCCGTAGCGAGTTTCGGCGTTGCCTTCGCGTGAACAGCTCTGTTATGCTAACGTTAAAGCTTTTGGGGAGCTTAATGCAGTAGCATACGTATGTTTTATTTAATAATTCCACCGATTAAAATTCTCAGTGCATCTTCAATTCATCATATACTTACACAATGATTGATTACTTGGTTTTTCATAAAATCTTATAATATATATTATACATTGAACATAACTATGTTCATAATTTTGAACTATGGTAAAAAAGGTAATTAATACCTAACTTATAATCTACACGACATAAGTTAAACTATTAATTTTATTGTATTTTAAATAACATAAACTTCAAAAATAACGCAATTCCATGAAAAATCTACTTTGTATAGCATTATTGACATGTCTATTATAAATATTGATATGGTAGTTCCTTTCACTGAAAATGTGAACAGCATGCGTTTGATTGTATTGGAAAACATTTTGAAGAAAAAAAGTGAAATCATAAATAAAGAAATAATATGAAATATAATCAGGATCAACTAAATGTATAACTGTTTTATTTAATTTTTAGTTAACAATTAATAATTGTTTAACTAGTATTAATATTTCATAAGAATATTTTTTTGAACTGTTGACATTCATGAATGGCATTGGAACATATTTTACAATGAGAATAAGAACTACGCTTAATAAAACTTAGAAACATTTTCTTAAAATAAATGTTATATTAATGTCGTATTATATTTTTAAAATCAAATTTTTTTAAATTAGTGTGCTGAACTAAAATATTTTTTTTCCATATCGGTTACAAAGTACAGCATATGAGATATATACACTATGAAGATTATTTTGGTAGATAGTGATTATTTATATATAAATTGTTATTAATAGTATTAATACAAATAAAAAAACATTTGAGACTATGTATAATAACTAGTTGTGGTCTCAAATTCACGACCCACGAACAGTAGGTAGTACACGACGATAACACGAAAAGTAGACGACAAATTATTTGATTATGTGTAACTAATACAAAATAGCATCGCTTAATATTGTTTTTTGTATTAACATTTGTTTTTATTATTAAAATTTAATTTATTAACTTAATATTTTATATTTATTAACAAGTAAATGACTATAGTATGAATATGGTTTTTATAGTGTCATCAGTAGTATACTATTACGAGTATTATTAATGACATACTTTTTTCTCTAATGAGGAGCTTTGAATACAATATTGGACTATGTTGCAATCATTTAGACTGTTCATAAATATAATACTTAATAAAAACCATCACATGATTTATTTAAGACTTTTTCAAATGTTTGGCAGCATTTTGCTCTTGTCACACATGGATAAAACTTTATCTTTTCTACATTGTTTTTGGCTTGGGCAGACGCCAACACAACTCGTTAGATGTATATCAATTTCTTTGAACGAAAAGTAAAATTTTAGGACAAAATTATTGATTTTGCTATATACAGCAATAATGTAGTGTCGATAAAATGCGTATGCATCTTATAATAGAATGAGTAGAAAAAAATATATTTTCTCTATTTCAAACTATCAACCCAGTGTAAAAAATATAATAATAAAAATACATGTATATTTAAATTTACCGACTCCGACTCCAACTCTGATTCTGATTTTTATTTTATTTTATAATTTGCTACGTCTACGTAATTTTTTATATTGACTTATTGATATTACGTACGTACATAAAAAAAATTAATTTAATAAAAAAAATATATTAATTAAATGCAACAAGTAATATCTTTATACAAAAATTATTATATTCAAAATATATATAAAAGGATAAAATCAAACTTTTAAGATAATTAGACAAAATACATTAAAAAAAAAAGAAAATACTTTAAGCACTGCTTCCTAGAATATGTCCAACATAATGAAGTCCCAGAATTCTGAATCATAAACATTTGTCGACATTTCACACGTGCCGTATTCATTAAAAAAAAAAAACCGGGTCGTAAAAAAATCGACTCAACAGGCCTTTTTTCTCTCTAAAATTCTGTACTAGTAGAGGTTGAAAGTAATACTATAGTTTAATTGATATATTTTTTAAATAAAACATTTTGTTTTGGATCTTTATCCTTAGCTAGCTGCTTTATTAGGTATTTAGCTTATAACTTTATTTAAGGTTTTGTAGTTGCCTACATTTTGCATCTCTTAAGATGCCACTTTTTATATAATTAATCATATACTCGTAATTTAGTTAAATAAATTGTTGAACTTCTTTTAAAGTACTTTGTGTGATTAGAATAATTTATTATCATTATGTACTAGTAACAGTTATGTAACATTATTTTTTTGTTATTTTCATAAAAAAATACTTATTACTTAGTAGACGGCATGACTTTTTTCTGCCTGGTCTAATCACCGCAATATAATATAATAATAAATAACGCTTTTCTCGAAAGATATTTAAATCAATCTCAGTCTTACACTTTTAACTCAAACTGGTTTATATTATCTTCACGCGGTTGTTCATAATGAACGCAAAATTGTTAATTTTGTTTGACAACTATAAACTTTACTGTCATAAAATGTTTAATATGAAAATTTTAGAGACAAATACACATTACTCTTGTCTGAGGGTATCTCGAGAAAATAATATAATTATATTTTAGTCTCAGTGAAAATTATATAAAATTAATATAAAAGATTTTTAGCCTAAAGTATAACAAAATTCATTATGAAACCACAAGCTTATAACTACAGAAGACGTATTTTGTAACTAAGAAATTTGTATAATTGTAACCCGCAAACCCATTCGGGCAGTTTCTAAGAGAACAAAAATGATCATACAAAGATAAAATCTATTGAATTATTCACAAAATAAATTAAGTGAGTTAAAATATATTATTAGTTAATGTGATTTTATCACATAATGACATTTTAGTAGGTGGTACCAAATTTTAAAAAACAAACTTCACTATTCAAGTACAACAGAGAATACATCTCTAAATAAAATGAAATGACTAGAGCTTTCAACTAGACTCAAAAGTAGAATTATTGTCTTTTTGTACCAAAAATTCGAATAAAATTGAATGTTTAAAACGCCAAATTAAAATAAAATCCATCATATATGATTATTTAATAATATGAAACTTAGAGCCTGGTGGATAAATTAGAAAAAAACCATGCCAGTTTTCCAGAATAAAATTCTCTAAAATATTGAAATATGTAATCACAATTATTTTACATTTTTGACAATGTTAAATGCATCAAACCACTTGCACTTTAATTGACTAAAAAATACAAAACATAGAATTAAGTTGATGAGCGGTGTTCTTAAATAAAATAAATTAACAGCTATTGAAATGATATTTAAAAAAATCTCATTAGATGTTTAGTCCTAGATAATAAGCAGTTTTTGAAGGACCCACCGCTGACCCGCCGAGTACTCACAACAAAAAAGTATAGAATTTAGTAAGAAATAGGTAATAAGCAGACAAAATTATGACAGCTGTAGAAAGGTGGATTGTAAATGACTAAAGAGAGAGAACCATATCAAAGCGGCTTCAAGTCTATTTGTGCAGTCAATTTTGAACTAAAATGGTTTGCATTATTAACAACAATGATGATGCAATTATTGTTTCCTATACATATAAGATGTTTCGTTAAGTGAGTAGACAAAAAAATTATATATCTAATATTCCGAATGTGAGGGGTCAAATTCCGTAGCTAGCAAAGCTGCACAAGTTTTTTTCATGTACATTTGAAACCAGACCATGGACCATATTTGTTAAATTAATATTTGACGATTAATACGCATAAAAACCTCTTAAGGTAATATTTACTTCTAAAAGTTTATTTTCTCCGTTTCGAAACGGATATGATTTTTTCAAATTTAAGACGCCCGTGCAAAATAAACTCCCGTGAGACACCAGTCAGGTACCGAAACAATTTTGAACTTCAACTTCATAACCGTTAGTTATACATATATCTGATACCTTCAAAATAAGGAGTATTTTTTCAAAATATGTATTTTAATGTAGATAGGTACTTGTAGGTACTTAGGTTTTTAATACGTGATTCTAAAGGAATTTTGTTTGAACAATAAATAGGACATTCTGTTTTAGTAAATTATTAATTTAGAAATACTCGTAAGAATATTTTGTATAAATTTGTTTAAAGATATATTTAAAAAAAATATTTTGTTAAACAAATATACAAATACATTATTATTTCGTTACATCTATCTATTTATCAATGAACATTAATGATACTGCAAGTAGAAATCAAATATTATTTTTAATAAATTATTATCAAAGATTGATAGGAATATTTTTTTCTTGAGATAATCTGTAGAACTTAATTACATTCAGAGACAAAATGTATTCCATCATCTTGTTCATCAAATAATTTGAATTTGAGCCAAATCAGCATTCATACTGAAAATATTAGGATGGTCTTTAGTCAAAAATCGATGAATTCATGTCATATTAAACCACGAGCACGTAAAAACCATATTTGACTTCTTCAGTTTGAAGTTTTGTGTAAAAAGGTATATTTTACATAACATTCAAAACTGCTTAATAAATTTTGCATAAAAATAAACGAGCCTATTAAAGCTGATTTGTTGTACAATTTTGATAAAAAATGTTATATCATTTTCATATGAAAAAATGTAATTAATATTTTTTGACACTGTGTAACCTATTTTGAATGACTTATTTGTTTCATAAAATAATCATTTATAATATATGTGAAATGATATTATTTTTTTTTAAATACCATATTATTTACATTTTCTTCGATATATTACATTCCACATAATTTGCAAGCACTGGTGAACCTAAATATATGTCGTTTATTATTTTTTTATATATTTGTAGGTGTTGATAATTCATCGGATAATTACTTATTAAAATATTTAATGAGTCACACATGATTGTTTGTTAATCAAAATGCCACGGTTATCCTAGGAAATAATTAATTTTATTATTATATAGCCAGAGGACGTGGCTTTTGACCCTTAGAGATTATCCCTGGTTACCCCGTTAACACAAGCCCCATCTCGACTTGATAATATTCAGTTCATTTTCTTTGACCTCCGCCCGGGGTGGATAATATTTCGTTGCTTCGCGGAAAAAGGGGACATTCCCGTGGCGATGAAAGGTTGACGCTGCCCGGCTGGACGATCTTCTTGATGCTTTTTTGAATTTTTTTTTGCAAGTGTTCATTCATTTCGACTACCATTATCTGCGTGTTACATGCCGCGGCAGTGACAGTGATCAACGATCGTCTTCTCATCCCCCTTCTGCCGCTTGCTTTCAGCATGATCCGCCAAGAAAAATGGATTGAAAACCTTTCGAAACGCGACGAAAACGAATAAACGCCTGATGGATGATTTTTTTAACGCTAGTAAAGTTACATAATATAATAATAATATTCAATACAGAAAGAAAATAATATTTTAGAAACTTGTACAATTTCATATTCACAATAAAAGTTATAAATTTTTAAATTATAGTTCATCGCTTTCAAACATCCAGAACATTTGCAAAATGTAATTTGCTAGATTATTATAGATATATTTACAAATAAAACAATTCAATTTTATTTATGGATGTATAAAGTACCGTTACATTTTTTATGTTTTAAGCCTTTCTAATGAAAAAAATTACTTTACTTTTAAATACAAGTTTCTGCAAAAAAAAACATTTTGCATATATTCTACACTTTGCTTTTTATTTTATTAAGTGCAACATATATTCGATCACGTTTTGTTCTATTATACGTAATATCAAAAAACAAGTTTGAATAAATCAACTGAAAATCTGGAGCTAACACTTTTAATGCCATAATTCTTCATATAATTTCAAATAAAGATCGAATATTCATGTAGGAGTATATAACCTTAAAGAAAGTATGTTAAACTAAACGAATTTTATATTAGTAGTTAACATATACAACTGCTGGCGTATTTGGATATTTATATTGATTACTTGATTTCAAAAGTGCAACCCTGTTTTTTCCAATGTTTGTTGAATGTATTGACTTTTAGATGTGTTTGTACATTTAAAAAATATGTACATATATTCTTGAATTTAAATCTTCACATGCCCAAAAAACAAAATAAGCCATATGCTGAGAAGGCGTACAAAAATTTAACATAATAATTATAAATATTGTAAATGTTTTTAGCATTTTCATAAAAGCTATTTAAAATTTTATAAAGAGAGTTATTAAAAAATAGTTAAGCAAATAATTTTTATTGGGCCATGAATGTGTCAGAGGTATTAAGAACTACAATTACTTTTCAATGCTAGACCAACAAAACGGCTAAAAAGATAAAGCAAAGATTTTAGTCTCATTTTGGAACAAACGACAATGTTTTCCGTCGGTTTTTGACTCCTTACTTAACCGAAAGTAACAAAAAGATTGCGGTATTTTTTCCCGCGCGAACAATATACGTCATCACGACTGTCGCTGCGTGGATCGGGCAGATAGCGTCTTTAGGTGACAAATCCCACCGCGATCCGAACTTCTAATTCGGCAAAGTGCTCTTTGTAATAAATGCAGAAACGAATCTGGTTGTTTCGATGAGAGAATAATAGATGTCATTTACGTAACAAAGGTTTTGAGAAAATGGAGACGTTTTTGAGACACCGAAGCAACGAGACAAAAAAAGACACTGAGGCTCTCTTATGAAGCAGAGACTACGAAAGTAATTAGAGTACTTTTCGTCTCATACATTAAATATTTTAAAACTTTATTTATTATTTATTATTCTGTCTTAACTTTGAAATATTACTTTTAAACGTATATTGGTGGTATCAGTAAGCATAAAGGAATATTAAATTGTAAATAATCTATATATATATATATATAGTTGGGAGAACATTGAAATTGTTACTTTAAAGATTGTACCTTTATATATATGATATATTAAAAATATATGTGAACTAAATAGACAACATATAATAAACTCAAGCGTAAACTAAACCATTAAACATACTATTCCAGATTTACGTAAATAATTTTCGAAACAGTAAAAACTTCAGTTAAAATTTTTCTTACCAATCTAAATATGTAATATTTCGGAATTAATTTATATTGTAGTCTATTTATTTATAATTTAAATATATTAAACATAACTGAATTATATTTAAAGCACTCACTTATACAAACAGTTGAAAGTAGTTTATGGATAATAATGCGTAGAAGGTTTCTTAGACATAATTTAATAATAGTCTCATAAACAATGTATAATAATAAACTTAAAGTGCAGGTTTCAATATTTTGTGATAATATTACTCATCTATAATATTAAATCCTTAATAAACGAATGTATATTAAAATACAACAACGTGTTTATCCAGTTCTAAAAGAGTTTGTGTGAAAGCACTGTATCAAAATATACATTGAAAATTCTTAGGTCGTTTCAGTAAACATAAAATATGTTTCTTCAATTAACAGATCAAAAGATTGTAAGTTATTTGTTTATAGTATGTTGTCGTATATATACTAGAATATACATAATAATGTATAGTATTTTAGTCGTTATTCAATGTTTAGAATCCAAAATTTATGAATTATGCATATTATTCCTTCATTATATAAATTACCGTTTTCTGTCAATTCTAATGTATTGTAAATTAGTAAATAAATATTGAAAACTAAAAATTCAAAAATAAATATCCATTCATTAAATTTATATGATTAAACTATATAAAAATTTATTTCGTTATTGTGACTCTCAAATCATATTAGTATGTACTAATGTTATAGACTCATCATAAATAGAAAGTCGAATATCTGCTTTGTATAACAGTTGTCGAAAATTTCTTCATGATATATTGTACAAAATGAGAACCAGTTTTCAGGTATAAATTTAGTACAGTATGTACTCGATGGCTGGTCATGCATGACGACAATTTACGGTTAAATTGTGTACACACTCTTTCAAGAAGGGGATCACGTGTCACAAAATGGTTTGCGCATTCACTAGTCGGTCGACGCTTTTTTGAAAAATATGTTCTGTGAAGTGTGTTTATCTCAAATCGCCTTAAAATAATAAATGTGAAAAATTGTTTTAGTATATATAATATATTTTCCAAACTCTGATAAATGTATATTGTATTATATTCTTTATTTAATTTCATTCAATCTTTGCGGAATAAATATTTTCCTGATTGTGTTTTTCTTTTACGATTAATTGTTAACTATTTATGTTCAATTTCATATTAAGAAATGAAAACGAATCAACATTTGAAAAAAAAATGTAATCAGCGCGAGATTCGAACTCATATCTATTATAATACTAGCTGGATATGCTGTATAGTGACCCAATAAAGCCGACAATGAGTGATAATATATCATTATGAATGATGAATAACTTCTACCTAATTAAAATTAAATTATTTTATTTGTTCGTCATGACTGATTTTTGACAATAAAATAAAATATTTTATTTGTTAATAAAAACATAAATAAGTATTTAAAAACAAACTGAATTACTTTATTATAAGTACAAGAAATAAACATTATTCATTTTCCTTACGCGATATAGAAATTATGTTCAAATAAGTTATTCATAAATCAATGATTTGGGAGGAAGTTCATTTATTTTCCCTTTTCCAAGGAAAATAATTGTATTTACCTTTACCTGTTAAGTCCCACTTAAGGACGGCGTATACCTTAGCGTGTCCCCTAGTTATACAGCAGTGTGGACCGCTATTGCTAATGAAAATTCTGGGAAACAGGAAACACGAAACTGACTTATGAGCATGGTGGTTCACTTTCCATTCCATAATATTTTTCTTTATTTTCTTATGATAAATATAAAAGAAATTCAATGTGGATTTTCATTATAAAGACCCCATACTATGCGATTTTTGTACCTTCAATAAATTTACTCTTATCAGATTGTAATAAAACGTGATTTTCAAATAGTAAGTGTATAGTTTATTTAAATATATATTTCCTCAAACAAAAATAATATTTACTTACATTAATACATATTTTTTTTACGATTTTAGCATAATAATCCGGCAATTTGATGACATAAAACCATACATATATATGTATACAAATTCAAGGCGATAATCGATTTGTCGATGTAAAATTTGTCACGAAAATTGTACACACACACACACACTCACA
>JAPMAE010002051.1:6576-18021 GCA_036584705.1 Rhyacophila sp. 25_7 | reverse complement strand
GTGCCATAGTGCATTCATCCCAGACAATCAATGTGCATGCTTTCAGCACTTTTGCTATGTCTGAATCTTTGCCAACGTTACATGTTAGAGTATTGACAGATTGCAAATTCAATGGTAATTCAATTTCTTAATGCACTGTTCATCCACCATCCAATAACGTAGCAGCAATACCCTACGAAGCAATAGACAGAGCTATTCCCTTTTTCCAATGAGAAATGTTTAAATATTACTTCCTGTTAATACAAATTAGAAATTCGGGGTGAAGTTATTATATTAGATAACAAAATTAAATAATATTCACCTGTTCATAGTTTTACAGAAGAGCATGTTTATATTTTGATTGTAACACCATTAGAAAATTTATTATTGCAGTGTAACAGAATATTATTTTCCCCAAGTAACCCAAGATACTACAAGCAAATAAATTTACATTTTCAAATGTCTCTTTCGTATGTATGTAAAAAAAGTCCCTAAAATATTAAATTAAAGCAGAAATCAACTTACTTCATGTCTACAAAATTTAGGGGAAATTCATGGATGTGTCTACATTTTAATAACAGCGAGGGGTTTACACATTTACCTTAATATACTCGTATTATAATAGAAATCGTTAATTCTTAAAGCTCAAGAGTGAATATATATACATTGTATTTTTAATATTTTAACATTATATAATTTAATATGTGTGATAATATTGTCATCTTTAGGTCAACTTATCATTAACACAAGCTATAAAAAAGTACGTACATTATATATATAAAAATTATAAAATCATCATTATCTCACTGAAAAATAAAAAAAAAATCGACATAGTCGTGAATTTTAGTTCCAAAATTTCAATGTAGAGAAATATCATCGTTACATATAATGTTCCAAAATGCGAGTAAAAAGGTGTTTCACAATTCAACCCTAATCTGTTATCAAATTATTATCAAAACTGTCGATTATATGACAATAAGATAACGTTTAAAATCCAAATAAAACAATATAAACCGTTTTGCAATCGTTAGATTTTTTCACAGCGTGTTCACTATAAAAATACAGTCTCTAATAATATGATCAAATGACATCTCAATAAGAATCGACAAATAACAAATACTTACGGACAATTATATACACATGCGTACACCGGTGGGAAGCATTCAATTGTTGAATTTCGATACTGTCGAATGTGAGACAATACGACAACTGTTCAAAAATTCACATAAATTGTTTTTAGTCAATAAATAGGTATCGATATCGCTTAATTTTGCTGTATATAATAAAGTTTTTCAACGTTTTTACACATATAAACAATATTGCAACTAAAATAAAAAAATATTATTTATGTTATACGAAGTAGTTTGTGCAGGCTTGTTTCGCATGATAAAAAGACATATTTATTTAATTTTCAAATTCCAAATAAAGTTGTCACTGTTTTTAATTTATTATAAAATAAAACTAAATAGAGGTCAGCTATTTGCAAACCACTAGAAAATGTTTGCGGACCGCCAGTGATATGTGAACTACAGGTTGAAAAACACTAGTCTTTACTAAATTCTAAAATTTATAATGAAAAGTATAAACGTAGAAATATTATTATTTTATGCAAATGTGCGGCATTGACAATTTGCACAAATACTAGCAAATACTAAAGTACCACAATAATTTACTAGTAACAAATGCTATCGCACAGTTTCTAATTAGAAGACTATCTAAGATATCAAATCGTTTTAAAAAATAATAACGCATCTTGTGAAAGTACATTTGATAAAAGATATCAGATTGGTAAGTAGTTTTTTATTATTATATCCACTTGCAAGTATTATCACAGCCTCATAAAGCGTAAACAAATCGAAGTTAACTTGACAATCAAAAGCAATTAGATTTCCCGAGAAAAGATTGAATGACTTAAAAAATGCTGATTTTTCTCGTGCGTGTTTCTCTCTAGAATAACATCCAAACAAAAGAAATCTGTCAATAATTTGTACGTAATCGACTTATTACGTATAAGCCATTCAGTGACAATACGAACCGTTTGCTTTATAAATTAAATGAGAACCTTCCTCGAAGGCCATGTATGTAGGCAATTTAATGAAATTAATAAATAATACGATCTCATCAACCCTAATCCTTATTAGAGATATTGACATGAGGGATGAAAGGCTCTGTACGCAGAAATTCATAAGTATTACATAATTTAGCTTAATATTATTTATTGAGCTGATTTTGTAGTTTAGTGAAATTCAGCACTGTTACTCCGAAATATTGTTAGGAATATTATTTGAGTGTAGATATGCAAAAAGCAGCCACTCCACCATTAAACAACATTGTTTTGAGTGACCTCATAGAAATTAACACATTTGAAAGAGACTTTTGTATGAAAACAGCTTGGCTAATTTGTGCAAAACGTAAAATAAAGCAATAAATACTCGTATATTTACGAAAATAAATATAACAGTATTTTTTTAATTGTGGACTGGTTGACTATGTTCATTTAGATTTTAAATAAATAGAATTAAACTGACGAAAAATTTTACAAGCGTTTCTTATAGTCTAAAATGACTATCATAGGACAGGATACATAGATGCCTTTCGTCACATTCTTCTTTAGATTAAAAAGTCAATTGTAATAGAAAATTTACTGTGAAATACAATGCGGAATACACCCGTATGTAAGTATCCTCCGCCCGTAAGTCAAACGCTATTTAAGCCCATATTAGGAATAACAAATTGTCAATACCATAATATTTAGTAAGTGTTATACATGTTTATTCATAATAGTATATTATTTTGTTTCTTGGATATATTAACTGCTATCATTTAATTCATCACATATAATTTCTTGATCAATTTTCCTGTTCAAGTAGTAAAAGAAGTTTCTTGTGTTTTACATATAAGTATGTTTTTCTGCAATCAGCTTGCACACAATTTATTATTATCACACCTTATGATATGATTATGAATCCAAATTCATCTGCTTTAATAGTCAAGTAACTTGGAGTATAAGAGTATAAACTAAATCTTGTGTGAATACTTGAAAATCTAGATCGGTTTTGCTTAGGACAATATTTCATACTAAAAATACGTTTTTTTAAATAATTATTTAACACTGTGTTTTTATTCCACCCCTAATTTTAGAGGAAAATTGACAGGAAAGAGAGCAGTCATTATGAAAATATATAAAATATTCAAATAGTTGTAAAAATAATTTTCATATGAGAATATGAAGAGGACCATATTTTTTATTATAGAACATTTATGATAATGCCCGCCCACGCGCGTCACATGTGACAGGACATCGGCTGAGTGCATTTAAATCATCTATCATACATTCCAGACTAATCACCGAGTGATTTTTATTTATTTCTTGGCCTACAATCATTTCCTGCTGGTCAGCAGTTCAATGACGATGACGACGAGGTGAAGAATGCGGTTACTATATGGTTTGAATTACAGGTGAAAACGATCTATAATAGAGGCATATGAAAACTTATGGACCGCAATAACAAATGTCTAAAATATTATGGAAATTACAAGGAAAAAATAGTTTAACTTGTATACTTGACAATGAAATAAAAAAATGTTTATGTATGTTTTGCTTCTGTTTAATAGCCAAACGTAACTTATTCTCTGGATAGACCTCGTAATTCATAAAAAAATATTTGAAAATAAGTTGTTTGAACAAAAGTTTTTAAATTTCATATTTATATTTGTTATTTATATATGTAAAATTATTTAAAAAATCGTGATAATATAATTATCTATAAAATTTTAATATTAACGTATTTTTTTTGATTGGTATAACAATCCATCATTTTTTTTAGTAAAATAACTATACCTACGTTTTACAGACGTCGCACTCTTTTTATCTGTTAACTTTTCAAATTTTTATACTCACTTCATATCCGCTTTTTGGCTCAAAGCATAATTATTTCATATATACAACGATAACTCACTTCCAGGAAGATTTTCGAATAAATTTCTTAAATTACCATGATTATATAAAAAAAAATCCACTTAAACATCGCAAAGCTTAGTCAAATAAACTTATTCAAAGCCCAGAATCAAGAGGTCAACAAAGCAACCTTAGATAGAAGCCTTGCCTTCTAGATATTATCCCTTAAATTGCTACACGCTATGTATATAATGCAAACAACCGGAAACCTTATTTCCTTGAGCTTTCCCATCTCTCCATGGTCAGCTACTTTGAGTGAATAAGGTTCTTAAAAGCTCAGATGTCTAATGGTTATTACGAGGCTCGTGCTAAAGTAGCTTTAGTTTCGGGCATATGATAAATAATATGTTTGGGCAGGTTGTGATTTTCACGAGAAATCGAATTATTTACTAATATATATCACAATAAATTTTAATTAAAATAAAAAAGCATTTCGATGTTCAAATTACGAGAACTATTTAAAAAAAAGTCACATTCAGCTTAGTAATAATTAGATAAACCCAATATATAATCTGTCTTAGAGCAAAATATAAATGAAAAACATGTGATTTTTTTGTCAGTCACGGGATTCGTACTAGAAAAGGCATATTTTTGATATAGAGAGTATATATAAACTTTTTGATAATGACGATAATATCGGTCTCTGTTTAGGCAGCCTTTACAGAACACATTTTACAGGAGGCACAAAAAACGTGTTTAATGATTTTTAGTCAAGGTTCCATAAACACAAACTTGAAGTGCATGATGAAAAATAAATTGGTGTTTTATATTCATGATCTGATAATTTAAAAAAAATATAAATAAAAATCATTAAAATTGACGCTTAATGCTTTTTTCCTTTCCACACAAACTTAGTAGATTGTTCTTTTCTCAAAATCTAAAGCTGAATTTCGATAATAATTCCGCATTTTGGCTTAATTTTTTTTAACAGAACGTTGTATATATTGTGATTTGCAAATGAAAGCACTCTTCACAAAACTGAGAGTGATGCCCTTTTACCTAAACAGGGTCGATATAGTGTTACGATCCATTCAGGTCTAACACCAAGAGTACAACCATTCTCTAAGCTTTTTTAAGCTTCAATTATTTACACGCAAACTTTTTGCATCTCTCGTGATATTACTTGGTTATCTTTTTCTGGATTGGCTGAAGTGCCAAGTGTCGTATATCTTTATGAACGTTTTGTATTCTTTGTACCTAAACGTTACTCCCCTGGCTTTTATTATTGTTAACTAACCTAACGTAGTAGTAAACTTTGTGAAGAGTTCTGCATAAATACGGATATAAAGGCTTTAGCTTAAAGTGACTACCTAGACTACTATATATATTATATGCCTGTAACGCTTTTTTATTATTTTATTTATATCAGGCTCCAAATTTCACATTGACACATAACTATTATAGACTACACTAGAGATGCCCAACTGAAATCAGTTGGTGGGCGAAATAAAATAATGCGCGTCTTTGATGGGCCACACATAAATATTTTAAAACTTAATAATATGATTTTTATATTAAAAATAAACAAACAACTTGAAATTAAGATATTATGTTTTTTTAATTACTTTGATATTTATTTTTTATTGTTTGATATATTTTTGAATGTCCACCGGTATTTTTGACGTCGCACGTCAGAGTAGATTGGTTAAATTTTTATTACTCAACGTGTTTCGACACTTCGATTTTACGTTTTTTAACTTTGATAAAAATGATTCTCAGCGATATGTGGTGCCAAATGCAACTTTAATGCACATTGCTAGTTGCCTTAAGTTGCCTTTATTTTAACAATTTATGTTCGAGGATATATTTTTGATAAAACTCACGTATTTTATTCCTTTTAAATATTGCTTTCAAATATTTATTAATTTGTATTGCAGCCAGGACACGAGTCCGAAACGGTTGTGTCAATAATTGACAATTATTACTCGTAAAAAAAACTGTCAAAACAAACTTCTCACTATGGAGATCCATATGCTTCGTTTCGGAGTGGACATGGTTAAAAAAGAATATGGCTTTTGCATAGCAGGTATATAAGCTCCATTTGTAAATCTGGAGGTTTTTTACCAATAACATAATGCAAAATGTATGGAAAGTTGACAACCTTGAAAAGGCTACACAGAACCTTCAATTGTACCACATGTGATCCGCGGACCAAAGTTTGGGCATGCCTAGACTACACAATTATTTCACGCACCGGGAATCTAGTATTTTGATGACTTTTCACGTGATTTAAATTAACTTTTTAACGAACTAAAAAGATAGATACTAGCTTTTAAAAATTCATTGTTTGGTGAATAAATACATTGAAATGCATTGCATTCTTCTATAGGCACCGTTCGCAATAATACTCATACATATTAAATTGAAATATAATATTTATATGGCATGAATTACATAAAAAAATGCTTGAAGCTTTTTGTTTTGACGTTGACATCATTTCAATTTGAAACTGGGTAGAGCTTTTAATGAAAAAGCCCAGTATTTCTTTTCAGGCTTTATGAAAAATAAAAATGACTGAACTTTGCCTCGTTTTTTTTGCATGGCACTGGGGAAACTGGCATAAATTTGTACATTAAAGTAAACTTACTCTAATATAATTTATCTGCGATAGATTTTAATATATTTATAAACTACAGAAAATTCTCGGAAACGATATTTTTGTTATAAAATGAATTTTATTTACTGAAAATAATAAAGATTTTTAAAATAAATCGAAAATAGCCTAAAATAGTTATTATTGCTTATTTGTGAGAGGTTTAGTAAAGAAAAACTGCAAAAACGACTAAAATATAATACTAAAAAATACTGATTTGGTTATTTTTCATACCGTCAATCTTTGGTCGAAAGCTATTTTGTTGAAATAATACACTGTTTTTATTCATTTTGTTTAAAAATTATTATTATTTCTATAAAAATAGACTGTAAATCGATTTTATTTTATTTCTACTGATTTTATGATTTCAAATGGTTTCTGCATATTTGGCATTTAGTTTGATGCAAACAATTTTTGTTATAAATGATTTGTTTTTGAGGAACAATTACTGGAAGCTAAAAATCAAAGTGCGGTTTTATTTTAAATACATCTTCCACTGTTTTAATTTAATATTATAAATATAATGATCAAAAAGTTTTATAAATCAAAAAAAAATAAACAGTTTTTATATCAATATCATATCGTTGGTATGCTGGTTGAAGGTGATAAGTCAAAACTGATCATTTTGACCTAATAATAAAGTTTGGTAGATTTTTGCACACTCTATCATCTGATAAAACAAGCATAGCCATATTTCTTGTACCTTTTCTGCAATATTAAAATGTCACTACATATTGAATCGATATTGAAAAGTTTATTACCGTCGAAAAACATTTAACCGTCTAACTATTATTTGGCTGATCGGATTAAATGTTTCTAGGTATATTCTGATTCCCTAACATATTGTCCTTAAATGCATGCAAATTTTTCAAACTTTAGAAATCATTGTTTTTCAAAACAGTCTTGTTCGACTTATTATATTTTGCCCGTATAGCAGTAATATATTCAATCAAGAGTCAATTGTTTGTTTATAATTATTCCATTTTGATGAAATCTCTGTTTAAAATCAATAATCGTAATTAGCAAAGTGTTGTACTAGATACGTTTTTGTATTGTGAAACCATGCCGCACTCTAAACGGGAGCATATCGACCATGTTTAGGTAAAAGGAAGTAACCCTCACAGAATTTTTTTTACAGGAGGCACATAAAATGCGTTTTAATGATTTTTAGTCAATGTCAATTGGTGTTTCATTTTCCTGATCTGATAATTAAGAAAGTTATTAAAGAAAAATCATTAAAACTGACATTTAATGCTTTTTTCCTTTCCACACAAACTTAGTAGATTGTTCTTTTCTCAAAATCTAAAGCTGAATTTCGATAATAATTCCGCATTTTTGGCTTATTTTTTTTTGACAGAACGTGTGTTTAATTTTGTACGAGTACACTATGATTCACAAATTAAAGCACTTTTCAAAAAACTGAGGGGTACACCCTTTTACCTAAACAGGTTCGATATGGATACCATGTGTTATCTCCATTAGTACATTTCGCTGGATATATTTCTTGAATTCACCTATTTTACGCTGGCATTCCGCACATATACAGAATACATCCTGTAGATGGTGGCATATTACACTATTTCACGTAGTACTAGGTAAAGAAAGAACAAATTTCTACTATTGTAAAGTATTTACTGCGCCTATAAGCCCATAAACCCTGATCCGGTTCAGTTTTCAATTTAGTTTTTTATTGAAATAATAACGCGGTTTTATAATTATTTCCGCAAATATTTAAAAATAAACTAAAATTGTTGTTGTTTTTCATGGCATTTTCGATGGATTGATTTAAACTAAGAAACTATTATTAACGTAAAAACACCTCCTCATCAGTGATAAATAACTGTTAAATTTTCCTTTATTGTTTCGCACAATTGTTCATTATATATACCACAGTGTAATGAACGAGAAGCGTTCTGCAAGAATCCTGATACAGATTGTTCCAGGCAGAACGTTCCGAGGCATCATTGAAAGCACTTTAAAGTGTGCAAAAAATCTTACCGACTTCAAATTTAAATATTTATCTACTGGTTACGAGTAACGCTGAATATATTCTCCAGCTCACCGTATTATGCCGAATTGTTTGTTTAAAGCTCAGAAGTTATTACATTAACTAAATCCTTTTTTTATAATATATATTGATTCCTAAATCGTCAATATACATGCAATGAAGAACAATGGGGTTCTATTGCGAGTAGGTAAGACTTAGATATTAATTTTTGTACAAAAAAAACTTACATTACTAAATTTTCAGCACTACTATTTAGATTATTAATTCTAGCTGCAAGACTCACTCTGTGGCATCTTGTATAAAATTAGTAATTACTTTTGGCAATAGTCACATTATTATTTCTAAAGGACTGTGATATATTTAAATATACAGTATAATGCGATTTTTATAATTTTTAACACAATTATCAATAACGGTTCATGTATTCTATAGTTTCATATTAAAACTATGCAACTGTATTAACATAAAAACTATTTATGAAAATGGTTTATCAACTCAGTCATGTTTTTGTGTACAATATAAAGAAAGTTTGTTGTAGTAAATACATACTTTCAAATTTAAAGTAACAAGACATAATCTTTACTTTTTATCGCAATGATGGAATGCGATTTTATTAGTAAAGAATAAATCATTATAGAATCAAACATTAGCCAAGATTAAAAAAATTTCCTTATGATGATTTCAATATTATAGGAGTACTTTTAAATAGCTCAAATACCACTCCACGACCGCACCAGAAAGAAATAAGTTGATGATAGCACGAAAGATACAAAAAGGTTTTTCTATCCGACATATGTATATACATCAGTACTCGCAAACTATGCGCGATTACATTCGTCACTCCACACTAAAGAATCTGTTATTTATTGCTTGATAGTTTCACAATGCAGTGCAGTACTAAAAATATGTTTATATACTCGTAGATCATAGACTGTCTAATAGACTAACAGTTATTTCTCGGTGGTATATGTTGTCTTTTATGCCCGGTATCCTATAAACTTGATCAGTTGAGTTGTCTAAGTCTAAGATTGATCAATTCGTTCAAAAATACATATGATCCTTATGCTACATACAATTCTTTCTTTTAACCATATTCGCTCCGAAACGAGGCACATGGATCTCCACAATGTGAAAATTGTTTGACATTATTTAAGAGTTATAAGCATAATAATATCAACCGTTTTAGGTTAGTGTTCTCGCCACAATACAAATGAAAAAGCAATTGAATTTTTTTTGAAATCAAGCACAAGCCTTGAATCCATGATCTCTGCTTGCTAGGCATACGTGCTATCCACCACCATAATGATGGTGATAAATGTTGCACATAACATAGTATACATTGAATAATTATACAGTGTTTTCCCGAAAATAAGACCTGTTCTGAAAATAAACTCTATCATAATATTAAGGATGGTTTTAATATAAATTCTACGCCGAAAATAAGACCAAGTAAATAAATTAAATGCGAATGCAAAGAAGACGAAGTAATTGTGTTAAAATAAATGTATTGATTTTTTGACATTCTCATATTCTGATTTTTTTTGTGTTATATTTTATTTCATACTATACTATTTGCATGCTATATACTATACTATCAAGTAAATAAAAAAACGTTTACTGAAAACACAGATTTTTACAATTATTTACTTTTGCATGAAAACATAAAACCTTGTTGTGTCTTTTTGGAGTTTTCTCCGCTAATATATGTAAGCTTTACCCCGAAAATAAGCCCTAGTGCATTTTCCGGGTGTAAAATGAATATAATATCGAGGCTTATTTTCGAGTAAACACTGTAATAATAATAATAATAAAGTTTTCAGGGCAAGAAGTGTTTTTTTTTTTATTATAAAACAGATTTTGGATTGGTGAAATAAATGTGATATTAGACGCCGGTTTCCTCTACGTCAGTGAACACGGGCGCACTTTTTGTATTGTAAAAATTAATTGATTTTTTTCATAGAATTGCCTCACGTAAAGCCATCGCGATAATAATAAAAATCGCAAAGAACAAACGCCCGTTGATAAATGCAATTCCAGTCCTTGATACTCGAAGGAGAATTTTCGTCTCAGTAAATTGGATTTTGTTTACACAGATGAGAATAATCCCATAGCCGCCCATAAAGAGGAAAATAAACAATTTAATTAAAAATAAAAAACGTTTCTCTACCGAAGGCAACAGAAATAATACTTTAATGTAAATAATTACGCAAGATTTAATTCAGTGGAAGTTTCTTTTTTTTTGTTTTTAATCTTTGGTTACCGTTTTCTTGGTTTTATTTTGTTTATAACAGAATAAATATCTGATATTGTTGTTTGTATTATTTCACAACACCCAATGTTTTAACGTGACTGTAAAACGTATATATAGTTTTGTATAAATCGCTCGTGTAATGCAAAACAAATGTAACTTCTTTTCTCATGTTTTGAGAAAAAGACGTTTGTAGTTTTGACAAATATTTAAATATTTCTCAAAAATCAAGCAACTGCAATACTTATATCAATTTTTTTCTGTAATCAGTATAAAAATTATGCCACGTTTTATCTAGCCATACGAGAGTAAAATATCCATATTTCTATATCTTGCGTTGGTTTTACATTTAAATTATATTAAATTTGTTATAATTGCAAAGAAACATATAGAAAGATAACAGTGAAATTAAATAAATAGCAGGTATGATCTTTTTACGAACAAAGTAGATGAATTCACGGATATTTCTACATTTTTCAGTAAAAATCTCGATTTTTGCACAAATTGTTCTTTTGCATTACACGAGGAAAATGTGAAACTTAAAATCTGTCGTACTTCGATCCGCAGTAATTAAAATGCGACATCATTATAGAAAAGATTCAAAATAATCAATTAAGAAGGTCTTCTTAGGTAAGAAAATAGTGCATCTGATTCACGAG
>JAPMAE010002049.1:0-15209 GCA_036584705.1 Rhyacophila sp. 25_7 | reverse complement strand
ATATAAACCGTGCCTCAGCATAACTATACGTAAACTTTCAATTCCTAAACAGTTGTTTTAATACAATATTCTTTCTATCTTTTGATTATTTAATACGATATTTTTGTGTAGATATTAGTTTATTGATATATTAGAAATATAATAAGCCCCATCTATTTTGTATACTGAGAAAGTTAGTACGGAAATTAACCATTAATTAGAACACGTAATGTTAGTGTAATTTCGCAGATGGGGCAGTTAGCTGGGATATTTTATTTAATTATCTTCATAAATCTGTTAGCGTGTCATGATAAAATAACAAAATTAACAAGTCAAAGTGCTTTTCACCGTAAATGTTTACTTAAACTACTATCCAGTAGTTATTAGTGTTGTAAAAAGATACCAAGTAATTCTATTATGATTCATAGCGTACTTAATCATTCAAAGTATTTTTTTTAAATACTGATGAATATTAAACTGCTCAAAGTATTCTCGTGGTTTTATGCACATTCTATTACAATGATTACATGGCTTGTTAAAATAAAACCGTTTTAAAAAGTTTCTTTTCGTAAGCTTTCAGATAGACAAAACCGATAACAACAAAAAAACGTAGATTTTACATGTTCAAACAGATATATTATTATTTTAATATAGAATCTATCTCCTATGCATAGACAAAAAAATATTTATGTATACCTGTATTGGCCCGACGTGTCTTGCGTATGATATTGTGAATTTACAGGTACTGCTATTTCAGCACCAAATAGAGGATTATCAATCAAAGAGACTGGTGCTTGAGAAAACACTCCTGAAGGAATCAAAAACATCAATATGTAGGAAATCATCTGAAATAAAAGAATATTTAGTCGAGTAGTTACTTTATACACTTCACGTCAATTATTGTTATAAAACAATCACATGTTACAAGTATACAACAGTTTTTTTATTGTTGTGGATTATGATAATTTTTAATAAATATAACATTTATATATATGTGCGGTCTACTCGTATTAAATTTTGAATCAATTATATACATAATCATACTATTATATTTATTTTAATAATTTGAGTACAACAAATAGAATATATTTTACTATTATATTATGATAACAGTATTTTTTCAAACACGTATGTTATTATTTTCAACCAAACTAAAAATCATTTTGGTGTCTTTCTAAAGGAGATATCACTTCAACTGAATTACTGACAAAAACCAGTAATAATGCCGTCCTGCATATTCATACAAAATTATGTGTCACTTCGGTTGTATTGTGAACATTCTTCAAAATGTCCATCGCAAATATAGATTTTTCTTTTCAAGCTAGTATGAGTCAAATAAAATTTATTATTTACGCAGAATTTTTACAGTTACCTCGAGCAAAAGAGCTCTTTTTGATATACAATACGGCACTTAAAACGTATAAATACAAATGAAAGCACTTCACATACCTTTATCACCGTACTGTGGACAGCGGACGTTTGACCTTTCCAGAAACTTTCAAAGCACGTATTTTCAAAAGCTCACCGGTAGCAAAGCTTCTCTAGTACTATCCTTCTACAATTGTATGAGATGCTTTTATAGATGTTACTATCACGAAAGTGGCTTCACAGGGTAACGTAAAATATTTCTAATATATATATATCATTACTTCATACAAATTGATGAACATCATGAGTTCTTTCGTATTTATTATTTTATTTTCCCGATACAAAGATTCCATGTGTCTATATTTTGTTCAAATTATCAGATAAATAATCATGTACTTATTAAGTCTTGTTACTTAGTATCACTCTAGGATGATTACAAGGTCACAGAGCTACAATCAGACCCGATGAATACAATAAACTATACATACAAGTTATGGTTCGCTGATAATAATCGTTTATTTGTAGATTTTTGTAAAATTTATTTCAGTAAATGATTGAAATGTATGTTTAAAATATTCCAAAACACTCCAAAGAATACTTAGACCAGTTAAAGATAACCAAGGATTTTGCATCCGTTCTAAAGCAGAGCTCAGTGAGCAATTTAGACTCAACTGATGGTAAGAACATTTATATGAGCGGGTCATGTTATGGTGTATATGTGGTATAGGTGGTATAGGTGCGATAAATCCAAAACTCTAAAGAAGGTGTTTGAAGGAACTCCAGTAGGCACTCCGCTTATCGGCCGCCTTAGAATTAAATGGGTGTAATGGCTATATATGAGTATAAAGCCTGAAGAAAGGTTATGCAGTCGGCCATGAACCTGAATGGATCGTAGTACTAATTTAACAATAATAATAATTTAATGTATTCATTATTGATCATTAGACTATTTGACTTATAAAAATCCGTAATATATACTTATAAAATTATTATCCTATAGTAATTAAAATCTAATTTATGGTAAATCTCGGTAATTTTTCAAAAATAATATTGTTCCATTTTTTACTTATAGACTTATCAGTTATCTGTAACCCTGTAGCTGGATTAGATCAGGATATGTACCACCTATAGGGTGGGCGAACTCAATACTCACTGCCACAACTGCCAATATTGTCAGGATTTATTTTATTCTCAGTGACGTAGTTCTTTCAACCATTATAAAACGGTAAAATTTGTATTTTTTAATCTTTTATTCACTAACTATTTGCCAAACTTCACGTTTGTCGGATATTCTTTTGTAAAGTATTCCTCATACGTTATTTCTGTTTTCTCACATGTTTTTTTTTTCATTAAGTGCATAGTTAATTTTATTGCAATATGTATAAAACGACATTAAACATTAACATAACTTAGTATGTTTAACATTTTTTAAACACTAACATTTTATCAGCCAAAATAAATACTTATGTTTTTATTTTGTGAAATAGATAATAATAACATTATTTCTTATCTGTAATGATTTTACATTGATATTAAATTTAAGATTATTTCTGTATTGAAATATTAACTCATTTCTTAGACATTTAAAATGTACTTTTTTTAATTTCAAAACCGATGATGTTTTTCACAATATTTTAATTTATTTGAAGTCTCATGTGAGGAATTCAGTTAAAATTGTTGTAACAGATGAAACTTAACATGATTTTTTTAATACGTGGAAAAATGTATAAAAATTATTTCAATTCTTTTCAGCAAAGATTGACAGCAGAAAAAAATAATTGTAGTATTTTCGTAGTTTATGTCTCGAATGTTTCATATATTTTGTCTGCAGTGTATTTCAAAGGTAATGTATTTTGAATCGTTCTTTACACAACTTTAATAAAAGAATTTATTTGCTTGTCCTAAAAAAATTATGCTCTTCAATTGTTAAATATGAAAAATAGTGCATCATTTTATTTACCGTCCATCTTTGGCATAAAGCCATTATATTGCAAAAATACACATTGATTTATACTTGTTTTACTAAATATATTTTAAAAAATTAACACCCGATCACAACATATTTGTTGGAACATATTTAAAATTAACAATTTATTTCATATTTATATAATCTTATTTAATTCATAACGCTCGTAACCAATTGCGCCACTGTCTCCGACTGGTCAGTGCAACATGTGGGCCGTGAAAATCAAGGCATCGGACACGTGGGCAGGCAAGCTATTTAACACCTACGGCATTTGTTTACAAGGGATGTTACCGCAAGATATAAATGGGTCAGACTTAAAATTAATTCTGCCTATCTTCGTTAATTTTTAACTTAATTGTTTGTATGGTGTAAAGGACTTTTGAATAATTGTCGTATACAAGTAGCTCGAAAAATATGTCTTTTTGTCCCGATTTTTATGTATAATAATTATATTAAGATTATAATACAGAGATTCAATTCTAGTAGAGTATTTTTACTACCCACCTTTTACCATCAATTAATATGATAAAGTATTTGTCAGTTTTTGAACTCTTAAAACTTTCAATGATTCCTACAAAATTTTTTAAAAAAATAAATTGTATAAAACTAAACACGGATAAAGAAATATTTTGCATAAAGAACAACATCAACTGTGGTATTTAATCAAGCAAACCACTATAAACTGTTTGTTTTCATAAGATTTTGATTAATTATAGATTTTATTTTCTATATTTATGAATTTTTTTAAAAATTCATGCAGCATTGTACATTCATGTTTATGTATGGGTTTTTTAAAATTCTATATACACTCTGAAGTGGAGCACATGGGATCTTCACTGTGTGAAGGTTTTTTAAATAATTATTTTTTTACAGCTAAATGTTGTTATTTATCAGCTTAACCATTTCTGGTGCGTGTCCTGGCTACAATACAAATGAATAAATATTTTAAAAAAATTGTAACCAGCAATAAGACCGCATGCTGGGTATACGCACTTACTATCCTAACGAGACCGACTGGTATGCATGCTATGTTTTATTTATATAAATTGATTTTTAAATAATTTTAATAAAAAATTAAACCTTTGAGTAAAACTAAACATATTTCAAAAGAAGTTCACAATACTCAGCCCGGGAAAAATCTCGTGTCATTATGAAATCTTTTTTTAGCATTTTATTTCATTGATTACTGATGCAAGTAATTGAAAGAAAAAAATGCACTGACCATCATTTCTTTTGAAAAATATGATAAGATTTTTTATTCAACAACATAATCGTTCATTTTAGTATATCCAGCTGATTAAAAATGATACATTTTTAGTCATTTATGATATATTATTTATAAATACTTTATGCTCGTACAGTGCGTGAATATGTTGATACTTTCATATGTTATGTATTCTGTATGAAAGAATCTTGTATGAAAAAATTTATTTTACGTCGTAATAGTCTCAATTTATTTAATTTTTACATTAAATTTAAGACTTTTACGCTGCTAGAACAATTCTTTTAAATAAAAGATTTAACTTTTATAAGTTTTCCGCATAAAGAGATAATAATCTTGAAAGTAACACTTAATCTTTGTCGAATGAAATTAATCGCTTTTGTGTTCTAACATTCTAATGTTCTTGAAATGCAATCGATCCTTATACTGCGGACCTGCTTTTATCTACATCAGGATGATCAATTTCCACTTCCTACAAGAAACGCTACGTGTCGTGTAACTATGCAGCATACGCGAGATGCATTATTAAGTATATTTTAAAGTAACAGCCAAGAATAAAATATCTGGGATGTGGTCTGGATTGGAGGATCTCTAAAAATCTATTTTTAAAATGATAAAACTAAAGTTTACTAAATAACCAATGATATAAACAGTGTAGTATTAGATACTATAATTAAGGAGAAATGTTAATCCATAACAGATTTACATACATAAACGATGTACTTTGATAACCAAGACAGCCACTAAGTACGTTTAAAACTTGGTACATAATTGATAGTTCAGACAATCATTAAACATAATAAAACCGTACTATGAATGCCATGATTGTACATTTTTTGTGAATTTGTGGCGATTGTACCATAGAGGTAATAAAAATCGTATTGCACACTTTTTCAGTATGTCTGATTCCAATTTTTATTTATACAAAAGCCTTTTAAATCAAATTTGTGATAAAGTATTTGGCCAGAAAGGTTTTTCATGCGGCAAAAGTGCAGTGGCGTAAATCTGCGCTGTCGGAATTTTCACCATATAAGCTTTTTAGAGTTGTTTTAAATTTTGTTCTTGCGCTAAAACTGCAATGTAAACTTTATATATGACGCTCTAGTTTTATAACCGTATTGTGTTTTCGCAATAACTCTCGTGCTTAGTTAAATTTAAAATATATTTCATCTAGAAATATAAAAAGATCAAATAATTAATAGAGTGAAAATCATGTAATGCAAAACCTCAGAGAGAAATGTTTTTTAAAACTCAATAATAACCGTAATAAAAGAGTTTACATATATTTGTATGCATGAATAATTTATGACACATCGTATTAGACACGACATTTATTGACACATAATTTATCAATATTTTATCTATTTTTTTTTAATTCCATTTGTTTAACATGTTACCTATATATGATGGGTAATATGCCGTAAATTATCTTATTACGTCCATTGTTTACTACAACTTTCGGCATAATAAGCAATAAATACATACAGATATACGAGAATTTAATCAAATAATTTGCTGCGCGATAGCCAGAATATTTCTCAAGCAGCGAAATATTTTAGTTTTCACCAATTTTTGATTTCTGTAAAAAGAAAACAAATTTTACTAGGCCCAGAACATTGTTTTAAGTTAATTTGCGCAAATGGTTATCACTATTATATAGACAAGCTAAGTAAAATTCACATCAAAAAGTTTGTGAATGGAAAATTTTCACATAAATTTTGAGTTTCGTATCAGAACCAATGAAGGAAACTTTTATTTCTCAATTTTATAAAAAAAAATATTGTTAAAATAGTTGTTATAAAACAACAAAAAAATGTTTTCGAATATCATCTACTTTTGTAGCAATATTAAGATAACATTTATAACTTAAACAGTAAATTGTGTAAAGCAGGGACAAGTATTTTAATTAAACTTTTTCTATACATTTAAATGTATCCTCATTTTGAATATAATCATTTAAGAATCGTTTTTTTCTCTCTAATAATAATGAAACGCAGTGCACAATATATATTTTCAGGCGCTACCACTTTAACTTGTATCGTTTTAAATTAGAGCTCTAAGCTTATTTATCGCACAATCCTGGACGTCCAATAAAGGAAACAGCCAGATATGCACAAGCACAACTTCATGAGTAACAGCCTACCGTTGCGAGAGCTTTTGTGGGCGGGCGTATGCTTTGGAGTACACTTCGAAGTTGTAAGCTTAAAAAGCTTCCAAACTCGCAATGTTTTTGCGCGTTCATAAAATACTACTGCAGCTGTTAACAAAATACCATAAGTTGATCACAAAAACTCTTTATTTGGTATGTATCCATAATGATATTAAATGTACACAAAATGAAAATAGAAGCTTTTTATGCTCAAGTTGCTAACTCAGATTTTGCAATCAAAATTGAGAAGCCATTTCTATAACGCAGAAATCTTATAATAGATATAATAGATTATTTTATATAAAAAAATCAGGTCTGTGGTTGCTTGTATGTAAGAAATAAAACATCCGAGTAAGAGTTATGAAAAATTTGTAAGGTAAACGAATAATTGAACTACATAGTTGCATTACTCAGTTGAAAATATATTCATTATTAACTTGAATCCATTTCTTTACTAAAATCTAAAAATGGAATGATAGGTTTATAATTAAAATAGGATATAAAAATTTGAAATTTGACTTTATCTAAATATTTATGAAGTTAATCGCTATCTGCTACGTTTCGTTTTTTTTTGTAACTCTTCCATTTTTCAACACTAGTTACTCCACCGCGACAAAAGTTACTTCTCTTACTCGCTTCAAAAACAATCTCGCCCCTGTAGGTGAATGCATAGTACATCTGACTCACGAGCCAAAGAGTCATGGGTTCGAGGCTGGTTGCAATTTTTTCAATGTTTATTCATTTGTATTGTAGCCAGGATACAAACCCGAAACGGTTAACCGCTATTAATCAACAATTATTACCCGTAAAAAAATGTCAAAACAATCTTTACATTGTGTAGATCCATAAACTTCGTTTACGAGCGGATATGGTTCAAATACAAAAAGAAGTTTGCTGTGATAACATAATTGTATTAACTGATTAAATTATATGTATCACCAAAACTTGGCGTGACTCGTAAATGATATTTTTAAGAAATTTGTTCAATGAAGTATCTGTCATTGTCCAATTGTATACTTATCTTATCGATTTTAAATATATTTAAACATAGCAAAAGTATATGTTGTGAGTATATACATGCATTCTTGCTCTACAGTACCGTTATCGAACCCGCAGGCTTCACAGGTTCCGGGTCCGTATCCTGGAATAGCTATCTCTAGAAGGCAGACCATTATGTAAATGAAAGGAATCGATTGCTGCGCTTATATATAGTAACAAGCTTGAAACGCCATTGTATACACTCGCAGATAAGTAGAATGAATATTTAAATGCTACATACACTCACCAAAACACTACACACTCCCTCTCAAAAATATTTCTAATTATACTAATAACTAAACTAATTGTATCTTGTTGTTAATGTTTTGAGTAATATGCGTATGAAAATATATAAAGTTAACTTCAAAATACAATTATGTTATTTAAAATAAAAAAGAAATCGTACAAAACAAAAAAAGTTTTCCGTCCATATTTAAACACAAAACAATATTAACATGTGTCGAGTATATTTACTATTTATGTTATACTCAAATGTTTAGTTTGTTAATACGAGTCTTTGTACAATTTTCGTTATATTTAATTTACCAATTCTACAAAAATAAATCGATGATAACTTTAATAAGTTGTCATTACTTTTTTATTATTTAAATACAAAGTGTAAAGTTTAATTACAAATATAATAAGTCATTTTTGATTATGTTTGCAAATTATTTTATGTTATATTACACAATTTTTACAACTCATTTAGGACATATTAATATTATAGACCTAGTTCATATATTTTTTTTTATTTTGGTAAGATTATTTTTTATTGATGATTATTATTTGGTACAAGATATTTTTTGATAATTTGTATTTTAATGTAATGTCATAAACAGACTTTAAAAATAGATCATACTTTAAACTATACTAGTGATTTTAATACAATTTTTCAGAGGCAACATTTGCTTAATACATCTTTAACCTTTTCTGTGCCAAACTTAATGTCACAACCGGCAAACTGTGAATTCTTAAGCAAAAATAAAGCCTTATAATAATCATATTTAAAGTATATTGAATGTTTCTTTGTCATGACATTATCATGATATTATAGTCATATCTTTGCGCTTTTAATATTTAAAATCTTACAAAACATTCAAATTTGTCTAGAAAACTACGTTTTAAGTTGTGCGAGTTAATTCGCTTCTGGCATTTAATCAATTAATATATAATTCATATCATTGATAATTTTTTATTTTTCTTTCTTTGGAATTTATTATGACGTAATGTGTATAATACATACTCGTATATATCTTTTGACTATGTATGTATTGAGATATATATTTACATTTATTTTTTTTTGTTTTAAGATAAACAAATATGATTTTTTCCTAATTTTTAAAAATTAAGTGTGTATATAAATCACTCACACTCCTAAAAATAAATGTATTTTTAAAAAATACTACGGTATTATAATGATTTATTCTACTCATTCTAATCTCCAGACAAGTATTAAAATTTAGGTTGACGTATTAATTCATTTATGCATATATCGATTATGTTATGTACTGTCTAAAGCGAGCGCTTCTTTGTTCCAAGACAATTCCTTAACTAATTTATTGAAGTCGATTCAATATCCATTCATTTAATTACTGCAGTCTAGAGATTTAACTCGTATTATTGCTCTTTGCTTAATCTGACATCTTCGTTTTCATATATTAAAATACGCTGCAAATCTTAAAGTACCGAGCAAAGAATATTAAGTGTATGTACTTTTAATAATGTTATATTCGAAGAAATTTTGTCTATTTTATTTAATTATTTAGACGTCTTTCTCAAACAATTTTCTCTTTTTTTTTAAATTGTATATTATATTAGTGAATGAATAGTTACATGAATTCATATTAAAATTAATCAAATGATTCTTTTTCCTACTGATGATTGGCTAATGAACCGATTATCGCTGAATAGTTTATATTATATGATATTATGTCACATATTATAATCACACTTATTTGGTTGATAGTAATAGTTCGTTGACTTATAATTATATGATATCGACCTTGTTTAGGTACAAGGGAGTAACCCTCACAGAACAAATTTTACAGGAGGCACGAAAAACGTGTTTTAATGATTTTTAGTGAAAGTCACATTAACGCAAACTTGAATGCATGTGCACCAATAAATTAGTGTTTCATTTTTCTGATCTGACAATTAAGAAAGTTGTTAAAGAAAAATAATTAATATTGATGTTTTATGATTTTTTCCTTTCCGTACAAACTTAGAAAATTGTTATTTTTTTCAAAATCTAAAGGTGAATTTCGATAATAATTCGGCATTGTCAGCTTAATTCCTTTTGACAAAACGTATATTTAGTTGTGTGCATAGGGATTTTGATGCTTAAGCTACTTTCCGTTATCACTATTGAAAAGAAATTGTTATCAGTTTCCCGAATCATCTATAAAATATAATATAACCTTGGAGGAGATTGAACAATTTAGTATCTACCTTAATAAACCTAATTTAGATATAGAAAGTAGTAAGTAAAAAATAATAAAGAAAATTTACTACGAACAGTGGGGAGTAGATATAAAACGATTCCCCACCCCTGGTGTTTTAACCTATTACTACATATTTCTTCAACATCAATCAAATTATATATAATCAAAATTCACACTTTTGTTGGTGTTGATGGAACAAAGAACCTAATTTTCTGATGATATCTCATTATCTTTATTTCTTTTAGAATTTCCAGGCCATTTGTTTTTTTTATTTTCATAGATTGGAGCAAAATTTGTTAAAATTTAATGCTTAGCTGAGAATTGAGAAAAACTATCTTTTTAAACTTTGTTAAAATGAATTTGCGTAATTTAACGCCACATAACTGTATTGATTACAGTATTTAATAATTATTTAAAGTTACGAAGTGCATTAAATATTATGTAAGCTTTTTAAAAGTACTATATTTCTGTAAAATATATTTACATAGACATTAATCAAGTTCATTCTTGGTTCATCATTGCGGTTATTACGAAAACTAAGTGTAATTGTCTTGGTCTGTAGAAAATAGTAGGCATATTGACAAATCGCATAAATATTGAATACTTATAGAATATAGTCACGCTGACTTTTCTTTCTGTCTAAGCCAATAAAAAACCCAATATCTTTCGTGATAGGACTGGCAAAGAACATTGACGTACGTCAAACAATACAGAAAATCCTTTTTAGCTACTTATTTGAATCAAGTATTCTGGAAATGTAAGACGAATTGTGAAAAAAAATACTGGTAAATAATAATGGATAAATTAATTGACCGCGTATCCAAGAATAAGCGGGTCTACGAGATGTATACAATTATTTAATATCAAGAAATTTATTGAATCTCTCAAATAATATTTGTAAATATTTTGTTTACTGAGAACATCATGCATTGTATAACTTTATAAATCAAATAATAATTTGTATTTGAAAGCTATTAATAAAATATCAATATTAAATATCGCTATTAAATCGTTCTTCAAACTGTGAGATAAGCAGCTACAATATACGCTGTTTTTATAACTTTTCATACTTTTAGTATAGTAACTATGAAACAATAGTTGAGTCAAGAGCAGAAACTTAAATGTCATTAAAACTTTCTAAATCAATCCTGAAAAGATCAAATGGTTGTAATTGAAAATAAGAATTGGAATATCTACAGACAGTATAATTAATATTTGATAAAATTGTAAATTTTATTTGATTATTTTCATAATTAAATTCCCCTTTTTACTTTATTTTATCATTAAAACACAATTAAAGAGTATTATTTTTGTTTTGATACTTTGTGTACATTATTATGGTAGTAGAAACAATCTTATATTAAGTATTCTTCTTCTTTATATTTACCTAATAGCTAACAATATTTTTTCTACGCAAAGCTACAATTTGTTAAAGTATCATATATTTATCTTGGGTAATATTAAATATAAAAAGTATGACAGTTGTTCTAATGTAACCATACTCCTCTAAATACCATCGGAATTAATCATAAATATTAAAAAAATATCTACAAAAAAAAAATCAATTAACCAAATACATACAGACAATACGTTTCTCAATTATGTTATTTTATTTCTATGCTCTCTTTAAACTATGGATTCAGAATTCTGTGTTTTTTTTTCAGTGTTATAAAAATCTACCTGCGCATTTTAAAGTAAAAAATATATTTAATTAGAATATTTGTATTCTTTTGAAAAAAATATTTTTAATTATTACAATAGCTCAGCAAATAAATCAACAAAAAAATATAAATTGTATACATTTATGTAAGATGTAAATATATATAAAACAAAACTTTTTAATTTATTTGTACAGTATATATGTGATATCAATAAGAACGAAAAACAGGAGTCAAATAGAAACAATTTATGCGAAGTATTTTACAAAATTTATTGCAATCAAAAACTTTAGACATGTTGGACAGAGTATTTTATTGCGTATTGGTTTTACTATTGTAAATATTTCTTTGCCTGTCTTCAAACATATAGTAGTCTGGCTTTAGCTCCAGCATGCGCAGCAAAATGAGAAGCCTTTGCAGCGACAACTTCAGGTGTCTCTGCTGGTCCAGTGATAGGTTGAAGATACACGTTAATAGGGGAAGTAGCCAGAGTACTTGGTCCAACTGGTAAATTACTACCAGCTACTCTAAATCCATTGTCATCAGCAGTGTACTGAACATTTTGCACAATTCCGTTTGCATCAAGGTAAGAGTATCCGCCGTTTGTGGTTCCATCAGCTGCGCGAGCTTCGGCTTTTGAGGAAAGTCCATCATTGTATCCGTATGAATATTGTCCTAACGAGTCTTGGACTTGGTATTGACTTGATATAAATGGACTGTAAGCGACGATTACTTCAGGTGTTTCTTGAGGACCAGTGAGTGGTGTAAAGCCTAATGTAACGTCGGATATCTGCAAATTGGTTTAACAAAATATTATATTACTTTAAAGAGTAAAAACAATTTAAGAAAAACCTCACATTTTTTTTAAAGTGCCGTAAATTTATCCGTATAAATTATATTTATCTGTATAAAGCAAAAAATATATTTTGATACAGCTTAAACCAATCATGATTAATAAAAATTCCAATCCTTATGATTAAATAAAACTTTATAAATGCAATTTTAATATTATCGAATATAATAAGTTCATTCTGTAGATATATGATGTTTGGCAATTAATTACTATAGATTTAAAAACTTGCGCATGTTCAAAATATTATATTTACTATTCCACCCAGAAATTTGTATTACGTTTTAAAATAAAATAGTATATCGTGTGAAACCTCATTTTTATCACATTATATCAATACATATTCTTTGGTCGTTTTAAAATGTGTAGCAGAGTAAAAAATTCATTACTACGAACAACTAATATTTCTAAATTGTCAATTTTTTATACCTGTTGTGGAATATTTGTAGCAGCGACACGGAATCCATGCACAGGATCGCTGACATAGCTCACTGTCTGCACTACATTATTGGCGTCAACATACGAATAACCTCCTTGTGTGACTCCATCAGCTGTCCTCAACTCTTGTTTTGTTGATGGTCCTCCCGAGTATCCATAAGAGTACTGCCCTAAAGCATCTTGGGCATGATATTGCGATATTGCTGGCACCAAAGCCACCAAGGATCCATGGGTAATAGAAAATATGCAACACGCTACAATCTGTAAAAAAAATACTTGTTGTAAAATCATTTTCGTTGTGTAGTTTCACCTAGTTTTTCAAGTATTATTTAATTTATTAAATTTCAAAATCAATCATCGTTATTTGTATATATGAATTGTTATATTATATTTATCAATGAAGCGCTATAGTAGTTTTTCGTTAGTTTGCCGGTTCTGTATTAAAATTATCTCTGAATTGTCTAAATAAAACTAATTAATCAAATTTAAAACGTGTTTGATGAACTAATCGGTGAATTTACTTTTGGACATCGATGCATCGATTGTTATTGAAGCTCATCATCTTATGAATCTTTTAAATTATTTAAAACAGGGTTGCACTGAATTAAATTCATATCCGCTTAACCGCTGATATCACATGGTTTAAAATAGTTTTTTTAATAAATATTGGCACTGCAATGTGAATGAGTAAACATAAGAAACGCATAGTAGATAATTCATTGGTACACATAAAAGGGACACAACAGATAATCTATTGACTTAAAAACATTTATTTACGAATTGATTTTTTTAAAGAAATATTGCAATTATTCACAAAAGACGAAGTATTATCAATGAAGGTTTATGTAATATATAATTAAATTATAATATAGAACTTAATATATTTAATAACTGCACAAATAGGGATAAGTGTACTAAAAACCTATACATAACAAGTTTGAAGGACCCACCACTGACCCGCTATTACTAACAACCGCGATTACGCGCGGACGCCTGACTGACCCTTCACGAAATCAATGTTTTTTTATTTCCCATATTTTGATTTTAAACCTGCCTGTAGTGGAGTCGCACGGGACGGAATCGCCATGCACCGTGTGCTAAAAGAATGAATTTAGAAAAGGAAAAAAATAAGAATGAGTAGCAATCTGCCTCGTCATTCAGTCTCTAGTGGCCTGTACATAACAATATGACTTTAATATTATTCTTAAAAAATATTATCGTCTGGAGAGTTATATCGGTTAGGTTGCCCTCGCAGATGAGTGGATAGTGCATCCGACTCACAAGCCGAGGGTCTAAGGTTCGAATCCCATAGCTGGCAAAAATCACACAGGTTTTTTTATATGCATTTGAAACCAGGACGTTCACCAAATTAGGTGAGTTAATAACTGATAATTATTACCCGTTAAAAAATCTCTCAAAACAAATCTTCATATTGTAAAGATCCATATGCTTCGTTTCGGAGCGAACATGGTTAAAAGAAAGACTTATATAAAAAATAAGAATATGCGTATTTTTTTAAATTTCGATTTAATATCTGTATTCATTAATTAATTATTATTTACGTATGAACTATTTATTTTTAAAATATCATTTTGTTTTGTATTATCATCACATGATGTAAAGCTTAATAATTTTACAAATAAGACGAAAATTTTTTTTTTTACCCTATACTCTACATTGACGTAAATAATTCATGTATTTTTTTTTAATATGTATGTAATAAAATAATTAATAACTCAACAATGTGAAGAGTATACCACACTTTTCATACTAAAAATGATTATTTAGATAAGTATGTATGGAGACATAAAATATATTTTCCACTCAAATTAAAAGTACACGTCACAATTAATTGAATACAGCGAAGAATAAATTTAACAATCCACCGACGAATTCGTTGTACATTAATTACGGATATGAGTTGCGAGCTGTATCTTCATAACTAAATTATTTTAAGCACGCGTACACCGCTGAAGATAATTTAATTATAACACGAATAACATTATCTTTCCTCTTTGCGGCTACAAAGTAAATACAATGTTGAAAATTAGCTTTACCTATTATTTAATTAGATGTCTAACTTTTGATAGAAAATTCTAC
>JAPMAE010002048.1:0-18023 GCA_036584705.1 Rhyacophila sp. 25_7 | reverse complement strand
TATTTAAAATCATGCAAAATATTCAAATTTGTCTAGCAAGCTACATTTTAAGATGAGCGAATTACCTCGCTCTTGGCACTTAACTGGTTAAATTTTAAAGTTTGAACTATTTGAGAACTTCTGGGTTTCTCTTTTCTGTCTATTTTCGACTTGTTTTTTTTGTAAAATATTAATGCACCCTTCGAATACAATTAAATTTGATCAAATCTGCTTATGTAAAATGACGTCCCTTATACGAGCGCTTCGGGTTCTATCCTCTCCATTATCAACCCTCATTCAGACACAGAAAGAAATAATAGGAGTTTTCCTTTATCCGTAGACCCTGGCAGGAATTTGCTACGATGTTGCTTTATCAAACTTTGTTCAATTGACAGACTGATTGTTACTTGTTACTTCAATATGTTTTAGTCCCGTCTTAAATAGTTATTTTAATGTAATTTGTGCAATACATATATATATATATATATGTGAAGTTAACTTTACATGGAATCCGCGCATATTTATATTATAGTTATGTTTTAATATTGTCTTGAATGTCTCCAATAGTAGGTTCTTAAACAACAATTGTATGATATTTTTTTAATATTCTAGCTTTCAATTTTAACTTTATTAAACATACATAATAATATCGTTGTATAATGTTTATTTGATATATAAATAATATAATATATACGAGTATTTATGGCTTGGTGCTTGACATACATATACGTCTATCTTTCTTCGAAGCGAATTTTGAGTAGACGCATACGTGCGTCCATACATCTTGATAGGTTAATATATCGACCCATTACCGGCACACGATCGTAAATGGCAATAGGACGATTTCCGTTGTATTTTAATCCTTTCAAAATAGATAGCCGCATAGTATCAAGTTTTCGTCAAGCCGTATCTTAAGTTAAAAAATAATATAAACACGTTTTTAATATATTTATTGAAATAATCATTAGAACTTTAGATAAAAACCTCTTCATGTAAAATGAAAATTTTACACTTACGATCTTCTGTTGAGAATGGGTTGATATATAAAAGAGTAATCAAGTTTTACAACATACGCCAAATCGTATTCTCACGTGTAATCAATTATTTTTTACAATAATTAATTATTCAAAATTGTCAATTAATTGTGTGATAACAGAGTAACAAACAATTACACTGTTATGAATGTGAAGCAATCTAGCAATGCTTTGAAAAATTATAAAATGCATTACTAATGCGTTATTAACAGTCAAAGTTTTTGCTAAAGACAGTGCCATCAATTATTTGGATATCATTAATATTGTACAAGTACAATCTGTGTGAATGATATTGCAAAAATCCTATGCTCGATGACGAGGATTTAATTAAAAATACCTTTGACGAACTGTTATGTCACAAATTTATCGACAATAGGAAAAAAGGCGATGCTTGTCTGTGATTTCTAGTTGAACTCGTGATAATTATGGACTTTTCGTGAAGTCGGTATGTAAGATTATTAAGAAAAATAATCCGGCATTCCTCCTCTTAAGGTTTTGTCATAGTTTATTATTTTGAGGGTTATTTCTAAGATGGGCTTTATAGAATAATTTCCCGTTCGGTGAAAATAATACGTGGATGACATATTCAACACGTTAATCTCTTTAAATCTTAGAAATCAAATCAAAAGATCAAACTTGTTGGCATATATTCGAGTATAATATTTATTTAATAATACTCGAACTGCGTTTACACGAGAGAGTTACAGAATATTAAAAAGATTTCTTATACAATTTAAGCTTTTATACTATTTTGATTAGTGTATAGTCAGGATAAATATTGTGTTTACTTTTTGAATAATAAAATGCAGTAAAATGCTCAGATACAGGTGTTTCGATATCCTGTTTGAGATGAATTCACAGCAGTTTTGTAATGCATATTAACACATATGTTTTGATATCCTGTTAAAGAGGGATTCACAATCGTCGTATAATGCATATGAACATAGATATGATATTCTGTTTAGAGATTCACAATAGCTCTTTAAGCATACTATGCTAGATTTTTTGGTATCCTGCTTGTGATGGATTCACAACAGTCGTGTAATGCATATTAGCATAGATGTTACGATATCCTGTTGAGGAATAGATTCACAATAATCGTATAATGCATATTAACACAGATGATTTGATATCCCGTTAGAGATGGATTCACAATATTAGTGTAATCCATATTAGTATAGATATAATATTCTATTGACGGATAAATTCACAATATACGTGTAACACATATTAACTTACAATGGTTTATACGCTTAACTTTCAAGAAGGTGTTTAAAGGAACTCCAGTAGACACTCGGCTCATCGACAACGTAACTAGAGACGCAAAATTATTATGTATGACGAATATGAATGACTGGAGAGAGATTGTATCGCCAAATTAAATAATAGTAATAATAAATTGACGAGTATCAAGCTAAATAATGGTACCAATGATAATAACCCCATGAAATGAGCTTAATCGAAAGATGTCTCCAAAATAAGCTATTTTTCTAGCTAACCTATACTGAATTTTCGTAATGTTTTTGAGTATTTTTATGCGGGATCATAAATTGCGGTAAGAAGATAGAATGTTCAAGGATATTTAGTTTGTTAGTGATTTTAATATAACATTACACTTGAGTATCTTTCTGCGTAAAAACAGGCTAGTTTTATCACAGTTTAAAAAAAATGTTAGGACTTTTTTCTTGCTCTTAAGGTGAACCCTTTACGTTAAAATTTTATAAATATGTAATATTTAAGCATCGTTTTTAAACAAGTCTTCAATATTTGACTCAGATTCACTTCTTATTATGTAACTTTTAACCCATTCGGTTCAAAGTAATTTAAAAACAAATAATATAACATGATTTCTAATTTACGTTGCTAAATCATTATTTGAAAGACAACCAAACTTCCATTATGTGCAAACATTTTAAATTACACAAAATACACCACGAAATAAACGTGAAATTTATTTTCCCATACTGATTTTGGTCAAATTTAAAATGAATTTTGCTACAACCCATTGATAAAGAATGACATGTGATATAGTGTTGTTTGAATCAAAGTAGCCATTTTGATTATCGGTAGACGAAATAAATCAATAATTACATCCCCGTATGGGCGGCAACCGCTTCTCGTAGCGCCACGATTCCAGAATAGAGTAACGCTGATTGCAAGCATTGGACTTAACGCCAAAGATGCCATCTACGAGTACAGTAAAATTTTGATTAGTGCTTACGATATAACAAAAATAGAAAGTTTTAACATATGGTAAATAGGGAAAGCTACGACAAATTGCCACTTATTGGTAATTATTTCATGTTAAAAAATAATCGTATTATATACGAATCAATGATATACTGAGATAATTTGAATTACCGTAAAATTCGAGCTTTCTTTAGGCTTCAAGCAGACCGTATTATATCGAATCGGCGTAAGTCGAAAAAGCACTGAACGAGGTCGTACTGTACTTACACGGCAAGGTGAAACAATTATAATATAAAATAATATACTTTCTCTATATATAAAATGCTATATTTTCTTAAAAAGCTCAGTTGAAAAAAATTTAATGGACGAAACTAGTATTGGTTTTTAGTAAATATTGAATGTAAAATTTTGTAAAACTATCCTATTTTTAATTATAAAAAAACAAGTTTTAAAAAATTCCGTCAACTATTTAATATTGGCCATATTTATGAAAAAAAATAGTTGAAAATTCAAAAATCAAATCATTATTTTGTTTTTGGTTTTTTTTGTTCCTAGAAAACGATTTTTTTACGAAAACTTTAATGCAGAGGAAAATAATGTAAAAATCTCTGAGCCACAAGTTGGAACATATCCTCATTTAAAACATAAAATATACTTATAGTATGTAATATTTCTTTATAGTTTTCAAATATTTTCCCTGAATTATGAAAACCACTGTTTTAAATGACACACTTAAAATATAATAAATTATGCGTGTGTATAGTTTTTTTTAAAATATATTTTATCAAAACTTGAAGACGTTTTGAAATCTTTTGTCTTCTTTGTATGAGTACTATTATTAAAAAAATGATAGTCTAATTTTTGCTAGTGAATTATAAATATTATTTTACACACTTCATAGGTAAAACCTTTGCGAAGGAAATACGGCAAAGATTGTTTTATAATATTCTTCGATATATGTATTAAAAATTTGTGTTTTTCTGTTGAATCAATCTCAACTGCAAAATTGTCAAATTTAAAACGTTTCCTTGTTAAATCCAGTGCTTGTCAAAGTGTTTCCATTAAACATGTTGTTTTGTCCGTAAATAATATGATAATTAATATTATATCGCTTCGTACAAGTATTCATAATGTATCGAACAGAGTTTAATACAAAAATTTGCCATTTATAATGTGCTTAGAACTTAATATTGAAGCATGCCATATATATTTATCGAAGATTAGGTTTAGCCACACCTGAGAGACAGCGGTGGCGGTCGCGGTAAATGACGCTGGGCGTTGGCATTAAAATAGTTGTCACTAACTTCTATAAGTTAATTTTACTCGTTAACGTATTATTTAGATAATATTCTCCGAAATGATGTCTATAAATATTAAATTTATTTAATATATAAATTGTTTATTTATAATATTAATGCTTTTGCTAAATTTACTTCAATATAGTCGAACTTGATTATTATAAGCACGAATATAAGAAGATTACCAATCTAATGGGTAAAATTATATAATTATGATTGATTTAAACATATTTTCATCCAATTCTACTGTTAAAACAAGCGTGCTTTATGAATTTGTGGAGCAAGCTTTCAATGTTATGCAAATATTATTAAAACATAAATAATCGAATAACTTATATTATTAATATTGACAATAATAAATCACTAAGCTTCTCATTTATCAACCATGTTTAGACAAAAGAGCTTAACACTCATTTATTTTAAAAAAGTGCTTTTATTTGAGAATCATAACGTACACAACTAAATATACGTTCTTTCAAAAAAAATTAAGCCGAATTATTATTGAAATTTAGCTTTAGATTTTGAAAAAAGAACAACTTACCAAGTTTATGGGAAAAGAAAAAAGCCTAAGCCTTCAATTTTAATGATTTTTCTTTAATAACTTTGTTAATTATTAGATTGGGAAAATAAAACACCAATTTTTTGGTCATCGTGCACTTCAAGTTTGTGTTAATGTGACTTGGACTAAATAATCAAAAAACTGTGTGCCTCCTGTAATTTTTTTTAACTTACTTAATCCCTTTTACTTAAACACAGTCGATAGAAAGTCGTTTTATTGTTATAACAGGTTTGACTATATTCTATTATTATAAAAAAAATTAATAACCGAAATACTCTGTGCTATATAACCGCTGCAGCCTCCGATGTCCTTCACGTATGTCCAGACCTTAATGCAAAAAAAAACATATTTTTACCGAAGGTGCATATAGCTATGAACGTGTTAATGACATTTTTTACGCAGAACCGATATCGTGGCAACAGCACGCAGCAACTGAAAAAAATCTGTGTTTTATTTGTAGCAAATATAAAGAATATTGTGATGCATTTCACGCTCTGAACACCACTTTTTCTCAGTTCCACTTAAGCATCATGTCTGTGTCGCTTTCCCAGCTAATGTTTTGTCTCATTATATTTGCTACAAATCGTACACAATAACTTCATTAATATGTCTTGCTGCTTTATATTAATATATTTTTCTATTGTGTTTTTTAGTAGGAGACACAGCACTGCAGTTTTGTACCTTTCGAGGAAAAATTCACCGTGAGTTTTATGTGTCTGATTGAAAATGAAAATAAACTGTGCAATCCTTCTAGGAAACCATTTTCTTTTGTTGCAGGAGGTAATTCAAACAATTTATTCATTGTCTTAATGAAAGAATTGCAAACTGGCGAGTCGCAACTTTACGCGTGGGTTAGCATAACTATTTTGCCCGCACGTTTTAGAGTCGCGTAAGTGATACACTAACCGCCAGTTTACACCTGCGCGGATGTCTCTAAGTCTGATCCACGGTGTAAGTTAAAGGAATGGTGTAAACTTTGAATGAGAAAGCTCTCATCAGCTGATGAATTCAACTCAGGAACAGTATTAAGTACATCCATTTCACCCTAAACTATTTTTTACATAATATGACACTTTAAATACATAAACGAAATGACTTTGTTAATTCTCTACCATCTGTTTATATAAATTTTACATACTTTTTTAGATTTTTTAAACTATTTTATTGAATAATTGAGGTGTGTATTTCCAAAATGAACTTATTTTGCTTTAACAAACTTTCGGTAAATACCAAAAAACTGTTTATGGTGTTGGTATTATATATTTTTTTGATATCTACATTGCAAATTGTAATTTACACTACAAATGAGTATAACAAAAATATATAATATCGACACCGTAAACAGTTTTTTAGCATTTGCCAAAAAAAATTTGAAGTGGAATAAGTACACTTTGGAAATACACCCCTAAATTTTAGTAATATAAATTATTACTTAAAAAATATAAGAACGTACGCAAAATTTTAATGTTTATATAGTTAAAAATATGTATGTGTTATTAAATTAACATGCTAAAATTACTTTATTATTGTATTTTTTTTAAATTCATCATTTATATAAAAAATAAAGCTTTAATAGTTTAAGAGCTTTGTTTAGTAATCTAAATAAATATAAAACGTTGCTTGAAAATTATTTTGGTTATCATAGTTTTGTTAAAACTTTAAAATAATAATAAAAAAGTCGCAACGCATGACATAGCTAAACTAAGAAATATCTTGAAAACGAGTACTAAACTTTTAGCCAATATTCTTCCAATAGTACACAAAAACAATATTATTTTAATTTCATCTGTAAATATACATAGAATAATCAATAATTTCAACAAATAGAAACGTTAGGTTTTAATAGCAAAAGGCTTTGTTTGTAGAGGAGTGTAAAAATAATAATTCTATTGCAACCATGTAATTTAGTGAACGCATCAATTTTTTTAAAGGTAAATTTTTGTCAGAGAATACTGTATATAATCACTTCACAGTACGATGAGCTTTTTGCAAGCTTATCAAAATTAAGTTCGAATTTTTAAAACTAGTCGAATTTTGATTTGATTTTTTTAAAAATACGGAAAATGTTTTTGAATATCATTGCATTATCAGTTTTATCAGAATAAATGCACGTGTTTCATTTAAAGAAATAAATAAACTGTAGGCATGTAAATGAAAAAAAAATGAATTGATATCAACAGTATAGTCTATTTCGTAAAATAATAAATCCTATAAAGTCGTCTTTCATATTATTTACGAATTAGTAATTTTCTTTGTAAATAAAAATATTATTTCAGGATTTTTATAATTTATAAAAAAATAAACTAATTTCAGTTCATTTATCGAGGGCTTAAATTCAAAAAACTTTTTCTAGAAAAATACATTTTTTTTATTTGCGATAATGTTATTTTACGTTCTTTGCTACATAATTGTCAATCAACGGTATGTCAATCTCTTTTAGTTTATTCATAAATCATCTCTAAAATGTAACGTTAATTACATAAATTGCCTTTGTTTAATATAAAAAGACTGCATAAGCTGTTAGCGTTCTTGTCACAAGAAAAATCAAATTATCAAACAATAAATTATAACATTTGAATATTAGGTTATAAATAAATATCTCCTTTTTCGAGTTCTAAGAAAACAAAATAAAACTTTTTTGGCTCTCCTGTAAGGCTTCACTTTTGTAGATAGCGTTGTTTGGCTTTAAGTCCTCGTTATAAAGTAATAAAAATATTTTTTAGGCATTCTCGCGGGTATTTCAAGATTTTTAGTGAATCACTTTTGATTTGCAATATTTTTTTTATAAACAAAGTTTTCATCGAGAAAAATAATTTTTTATTGTTTATTATTTTTAATACTTATCATGAATTAAAATCACCTTATTTATTAAAATAATTGATATTTTATAATGTTTTAATTTAAATATTAAAAACGGTAGAGAACAATAAAATCATTTTATTTGTATATTTATAAGTGTTATTGCTGATTTAGAAAAGTGTTATGATTAGTTTTTTTTTAAATCCACTAAAAAATGTTCATTGTATACCCATAACCAGAGGAAATTCAAATTTACACATATTCAAGCGAATTCGCACCGATAAACCAATCAAGATTATCACGCATCGGTTAATTTTGACAGTTACCATATTATCTGAAACTTTTTGACAATATAAATTTGTATGAAAATTTACTGATACTGTCTCATGATCAAAATTGTTATCCAATACACGTTTGTTTGGATGGACCAATGGTTAATGTATGTAAGTTAATATCGAGTTTCATTTTTCTCAACTAATCTACCCCTGATTGTATATTATAATAATACTGACTTACCCCTTGGCAGGTCATTATTTTGGCTTTGTAATTAACCCTTATGTAGGTTTAGAAACATTTTTGCATGTTTCATTCAAGATTTTCAAACGTGAAAAGATCACTACCAAAATAGCATTAAAATATTGTCCATTTGAGTTTTTGATAATGCAAAAGTAATATAAGGTTGTGAAATAAAATACATTATGTTATAAAGCTTTGATCTTTCGTTCATATTTTAAATCAAGAAATCCACAGTTGGGAACATATCGACCCTTTTTAGGCAAAGTGTTCAATTCTCAGTAGTTTGAAAGTGCATTTATTTGAAAATAACAATGTACACAACTAAATACACATTCTATCAAAAGAAATCAAGCTGAAAATGTCAAATTATTATCAAAATTCAGCTTTACATTTTGAAAAAAGATCAACTTACTTTGTGTGGAAAGAAAAAAAGAACTTTCCTTTAATTTTAACGATTTTTCTTTGATTACTTTTTGAACTATCAGATCAGAAAAATAAAACACAAATTTATTAGCCATTGTGCACTTTAAATTTGTGTTAGTGTAACTTTGAATAGTAATCATAACAAAACATTTTTTTGTACCTTCTGTAACTTTTTTTCCATGATAATTAATACATTTTACCTAAAGACAGTCGATATAGTGTCCCTTATTTATATTCTTCAAGACATATCAATCAAAATTTGGCAACACAATTTGTTTTTTAGAAATTTCTTTAAATTAGATTTTTGTGCAACTATAATTATGTCATTTGTATTAAGTATTTTTGTAGAAAAATCTAGTTGTAAATATTCAAAAAAACTAATTGTGGATACGTACTGTTTTGACTGTTCACTTTATAATAAATTTGTCATATGTAATGGTAAAATAAATAATTCAAACGTTCTTTTTATTATAAATAATTACTTAGTGTTTTGTTCATTTATTATATTACATATTCTTATATTTTATTTTCAAATAAATACAGTTTTCTCTTCTTGACATATTCTCCACCGATTCAATATCACTATTTCTGCTCTAAGATAAAAAAATAACAACTTTCATGTTCATAATTTAAATAATGATTTAACAGATTTTAGAAGTAACAGTAGTCTTTTATTGGTTTAATTTGTTGTACGTACGTCTTTAATTCAGATAAAAATGTAAAAAATGAGATTTTTGCCAAATACATAATGAATAAACAAATGAGCTAGCTGTCTTTTTATACGGCACTGCGGTTTCAAAAAGAAGAAATAGTTCTTTATCGTTTTACTTTATATAGTTATCAGTTGCTTACGTAGTACAGTTAAATTTATAAATAATAATGAACAATTGAGAGGTGTACTTCCAAAGTGAACTTATTCCACTTTAACAAATTTGTGGTAAATACCAAAAAACGGTTTATGGTGTCGATATTACACAGTTTTTGTTATCTCCATTGCAACTTGTATTTTATGCTACAAATAGATATGACAAAAAATAATGTAATACAGTGACACCGTAAACAGTTTTTTATTATTTGGCACAAATTTTTTGAAGTGGAATAGGTACACTTTGGAAATACACGCCTCAATTTTACTCCACCAAAATATTAAAACAGCCTTCACAAAGTAGAAATTAATATTTTTTGTTGTTTTGGAGCGGAAATAGTGATAGATAATTAATATTATTTCGTATGTTAAAAATCAGTTAAATATATATAAAAGTAGCACATCTGTAAAAATACTTAAAAATTAAATTATAGATTGCTTTGTAACGTTTTAATCTCAATTGGACAAAAAATTATACATTAGTGCTATTTCGAAAAAAAAACAAATTACTAAACAACGAGACAACACTCGAAACAAAGTGAAACTCGCTTGAAAACCATGCCTAAAGATATTTAGGCTAATATTAACAATTAAAAAATCAACGCCAAATATATTTGAGCTTGAAGATATGATTTTATTCCGCGAGATTGAAACAAAAATTCTGTCTTGCAAGTTGAAAGTATGGGTTTCAGTTTTTATTATTTCTGTATCCAACGTAAGATTTTTACTCATTTATGACTTCAATATTTTCCCAGTATTTATAATATATACAAAATACTCGTATATAAATTGAGACTACTGGATTCAAGTGATATATATTTTTAGTTCACTTTGATTTACTGGATTAAATGCCATTAAATTTTTCTGTGCGAGACATAATGTCACAACCTGGGGCAAGCTGTGAATTTTTAAGCTTAAATAGAACCTTTATATTTCTTTTAAACGTATATTGAAGATTTTCTTATCATGACTTTCCTTTTAATGATCATATCAAAGTCTTCTCTATGCATTTTCATATTTAACCTGTCGAGAAGTATGGACGCGCATATACGTCCGCTCAAAATTCACATTGAAAGACGTATATATTCTTCTTTTCTTCCGCTCCGAAACAAAGCATATGGATCTTCACGATGTGAAAATTGGTTTGACAGTTTTTTTACGAGTAATAACTGCTAATAATTAACAATTATTACTGATTATGTCAATAAAATCTTCGCATTGTGTAAATCCATATGCTTCGTTTTGGAACGCATATGCCTCACATAAAAAAGATAATATTATTTATGGATCAAATATACATTATAGAACGATAATATTGTATCCATTTAATAAAATTCAAAATTCAATTCTAGATTAATGATAAATGATAAATCCAATTTTGAGAAGAGATAATTAAAATACTCACACCTAAAAAGGTTAAAATAATCCGAATTATTCAAATTTGTCTAGCAAATTACGTTTCAAGTTGTGAGAGTTAGCTCGATTCTGGCATTTAATCAATTAATTCGATAGATCCATTTGAAAACTAATTTATATATTATAATATGGAAGTCTAGGTTTATATAATATAGTTTTTTTATTTAAAAAAAATGAACAATTGAGAATATCTTGAAAGTATTATAGAATGCATTGAACATTTTTTTGAGTTGGAAAGTTTTTCTTTTAGTATGGACGATTCGCCGTCAATATTTTATTTTAGTTTCAATAAAACCCGTGACCGGAAGACTTGCATATGACGTCACACATAAAGCTTTCTCATTCTTTGAACACCATTCATTATTTCGTCGTGGTGATGTACTGCGATACAGCGCATGCGTCAACTGGCTTTACAAAAAAAAACAACACGCCGGCTGACTTTTTACAAGCACACATATTTCGTTTAAAGGCTGGTTCCGCATTGTCTCTGGGGGTTCGCTGTGCGCCCCTGTGGCACAGTGTGAACGCGGCTTTACGCAGAGGACGGAGGATTGACACTCTGTGGTGCTTTTTGGCTTGTTAATTTTTATCACAGCTCACTGGAAGACGGAAGACTTTACATTTCTACACGGAAACACTTTTTTTCATAATCCATGCGTCAAGATTCACATAAAACATTCAAACTTGATTTGTGCAAAAATTTTGACTTTAATAATACAAAAACACGCATTTTATATACGAAAACATTATTTTACAACAGTAACTAAATAAAAATCAGTCTAACATCATGTTTTACAAAAATAGATATATACAAATCACACTATAACTTATCTATTATATTGAGGGGTGTATATCCAAATTGAACTTATTCCACATCAAAAAAATTATGGAAAATGCCAAAAAACTGTTTAAGGTGTCGATTTTTTTTCGTTGTCTCCATTGAAGATTGTATTTTACTCTACAAATGGAAATAATCAAAAAATACGGAATATCGACACCATACACAGATTTTGGCATATTTACAGTTTCACAAAAATTTCTTAAATATTGAATATCATATAGTAAATTTTGTTTTTTGCATATTACAATATTGCAAGAAAACTTGGTTCATAGGCTTCAAAAATTTAAGTTTCACTTAAATATCTAAATTGTTTTAAAAAATCCTCATACAAAATAAAATAATACGTTTAAATTGTATAATTCGTCTAAATATTGTTCTTTTTAGTACTTCATTTATTTAAAAAAATGTTTTTCATAAATGGAATTTCTTTTGTAAACAACTGAATTTATTTTAATTAATGGCTATTTTAAAAAATACAAATTGACGTTATAATATATACGATTATAACTATTTTTACAAATGTGAAATTGTAAATAAAAGAACACAAGTCAAAATTTTACTCATATCATTTAATTTGTCAAAATTGATATGTTTGAATCTTTTTGTGCATTAGTCATGTATTATTAAACATATATTTATTTATATATTCATTAAAACATGCTTGATTTAAAACATAAATATATTCTAAAAACACACCATTCTCAAATACACGTGTTTCTATTCAAACTCGATCGACATATTGTGTTATGTTTCATTACATTCGAAAAATGCATCGATTTTAGTGTAGTTATTAGTTTATCGCATTATTTTGAGATTTTTACAGCTTTTAAAATGAACTTTTCATATTTGTTAATGATATTTTTTTTGCCAGGGTAGTCAATTAGTTTCCAGAGCTTTCTCGAACTTTATTTTAGGTAATTTCTTTAAAACAACAACGCTTTCTTGAATCTAATACGAACAATCAACAAAACATCATCACTACATTAAGCTGATAAGGTCTAATGATCTATAAAGCAGGCACTGTCATCTCGAAATAGCTTACTTCAATGCAAAGTTTATATAATACTATGAATGATTTATTACTCTTTGTAATTTCAACACAATAGTATTTCAGGTTTTTCAGTAATTGCTGTTATATTCATTTGGTACGTATACGAAACACAAATCTGGAAAAAGAATGAAATCAAAACATTCTGTCGTAAGTATTCTTCTAAACTATACACATCCCGCTTTTTACACACCAATTAAAACATTAAACATCTATTTTATTTTTATATAAAAATGACATAACTTTACAACATAAACATTTTATCAGTGTTTCCCAAACTTTTGCGAAAGAAAATACCAGAAATGTTTCACTTTCTAGTCTTAAAGCTCAAATACTTGGAACTTTCTGTTGATGCCTCGCTAGGGCCATAAATTGAAAGTAAACTGGCAAAAATTAGAGGTTTTTTATGTGCATTTGAAACCAGGACATGGAGCAAATTAGACTGACAATTATTACTCGTAAAAAAACTGTTGAAATAATGTTCAGATTGTGGAGAATATGCTTCGTTTCGGAGCGGATATGGTTGAAAGAAAAAAAAAAGAATCACCAATAAATGGCATTACACGGGTATTATTTTAAAAATTAGTTTAATTATAGGTCGTAATATATACTGAGTGCGGCAAAACCGATTTAGCAGTTGAGGTATTGGATAAAAAAGTAATGGGGGTTTATAAAGAAAATATGTTTTTATTTTCGACGTTACCAGTATATAACATTTACAATTATTAAGTTTAAAAAATAACATCCTCAAGATGGCGGCTGTTAACAGCAACACACTGCTAGAGACGATCTCAGAAAATTTGTACAGCCCGTTCACACATTTTACCGAGTATGGTGTTCTTCTTCAATAATCTGCTCCCTTAGATTTGGTAGGGTGCGTTGGTCATATATATCTCTTCTTAGTGTGCTACCAGTTTTTCCAATTGCCAAACCCAGGACCAAATTGTATGACTGGCATTGTTGCGCAGTATGTTCAACCGTTACTGAAAATCTCTTTGTGTCGCAATCACAGATCGGTTTTTTTCAAAATACGCACACACGATAAAGTCTTAATGTATTCCAGTCCAAGCCATGTTATCAACTCAAAAATAATCATTGATAAAACAGAGAGAGAGACCACGTACATCTGCCTCCTCTCACTACCGCCCAAGCACTGACTCTTTCTATCTGCTTAATTTGCCTCTACCGCACTCTGTATTTAAAAAAAAAACAGTAAATATAATAAAAACTGTTATTTGTCAAGAAGGGGAATAAAAAATAGTTGGGACGTAGAACCATCGCCGAAAAGCTCTTTGCGTCGCAATCACAGATTGGTTGTTTTCAAGATACGTGCACAGAGTAAAGCCCTGATGTGCTTGAGTATAAACTATGTTAGAAACTTATTGAAATCTCTGACGGAACAGAGAAAGATCACGTCCAACTATAACCTTCCAAGGGTTTTCGATTCTGTCACATTCTGTTTATTTATAAAGAACTGTTGTGTGTCAAAAAGAAGAATAATAAAACTACTCAAGACGTAAATAAGTTTGGGAAACACTGTACTATGTTACAACAAAACGAAAAACGTCACATATTTAGATTTATATAGAAATATTTATTTACAAATGAATGTAAGGAAACAAAACAGGAATAATATAACATGTGTCAATTGGGTAGGTTTAGAACACGTACATTGAACATATGTAGTGGACAGGATACCAGCAAACACCGCCTAATAACTATATTTTATTCACATTTTTAAATATAAACAAATTATTCCTCACTTTTATACGCATACAAATTTCTTTAATTCTTTAAAATGACCGTAAAAAATATATTAACTACAAAGTTGCGCATCGACAGTATAACTGAAAAAAGCTTCATAAAACTCATGTTGAATTACTCAAAGGTACAATCTTAAATCTGTCTTTTACTCAAAAAAAAAAACATAACAAAAATACGACCTTTTTTAAGATAATTTCTTTATATTATCTAGCGCCTCCTTTGGTAAAATTAACAGTACAAACGTAGTCAGTAGTCGATATATATAATTAAAATGTTATATATACAAAAACAGGCTTGTTTCTTCTGCGCTTTCAAACTGTCTCAGTGTTGCAAACAAAATAAAAAAAACTATTTATCTGTATTATAGAGCTACATTTCAATTAATGTTACCACGTGAGAAAATCTAAATACTGACGTTAAATCAAAATTATAATGTCTTATTTAAATATATGTATATTATTTATTTTAACGTTTTGTTACGTTACAAGCCAGTATGCAATATACAATATTTCGTCGGTATACTAGCAAAAGGCGTTGAGATGAAAAATTTTTGACATATTTCTTGTAGTTTTTCAGTAATATTAAAATATCTCTACCTACTAAGTCGATATTGAATACTTTATTACTGGCAAAACGTATTAGGCTAACCAAAGATTGTTTGGCTGATCAAATTAAGTTTTTCGATGTATATTCTAATTCTGAAAAAAATCGTCAACGAGACTTATAGTCTCGGCTAGCCCAGTAACATAGTATCGTTAAATATATATAGGAGACTAAAACTTTAAAAATCTATTTTCTCAAAACAGTCTTTTTTATTTACTACCAGTATACCGACGATTTGTCAATGACGTACATGCTGAATGTATTTGCTTTCAACCTAAAAATGGGTAATTTTGAGATAAATGTACATTTCTCATTCTTTACTTGAAACCAGAACATAAACCCAATGGGTTGATATAATAATTGAAAACAATTGTTCGTATAAAATATTGCAAGGCAATAAAAAAATAGATAAATATATACTGTGCATAGAGCAGAAATAGTAAAAACAAAACTATGTTTTGAAATTTGTGATAAATAACTCAATGTAAGACTTCATAAGTAAACATTTGAAGTCTTTTTTTATAATAAATTATATTATTGGTAAAATTCACTACGATGTATTTGGGTCCCTGACCGATTGCACAATCACCATCCAGGCTTCATTGTCTTCAGTCACTTACACTTAGATTTACTGCATGTATTTTGATGTTATCCACCTATCTACTCTGAAGGCAGCCTAGAAACTGAAGTTCTTTAAAATAGTTTTGTAAATTATTTTCATTCTAAATTCATTGCACCAAACAGTGTGACCTACTTATATAAACATTAAACGTCTTATGAGAGTGTATGGGGTCCTTCCAAGCGAGACACCTTAAGCTAAAGCTTGTCGCGCTAATTATGTAAATTTAGTTCTATTGTGAAAGTATTTTCACATTTTCTCCTTTAACATTAGTATATTAATAAGAATTTTCGCATTTATAAATCATTGCTTGATTTCGCCAAATATACTCAATGAATAGTATTCAACTGGTTTGTGGGACAGTATTCATTTTGTATGCGATAATAAGCTATGGAACAGATACTAAGGGTACTGTTGTATGATTAGAGAACGGACAGTACGCCTTCTGTAATACTAACATATTTCAAAAGAACAATCAAAATTTAACAGTTGAAATATAGCACAGTTTATCTTTCTTAGCCTGTCTTGAAATGCGGACGAGCAAATACATCCACTCAAGATTCGCATTGAAGAAGTATATACGTATATGTACGTCAAACACCAAGCAATAAAATTGTCATAATATTATTTAAAGCGTGTATTTCCAAGGTGAACTTATTCCACTTCAAAAAATTTTAGCAAATACAAAAAAAAATATTGATGGTGTGGAAATTACATATGTTTTGGTTATATCCATTTGTAGTCTAGAATGCAATTTGCAATGGAAATAACAAAAAACTGTGTAATATCGATACTATAACAGTTTTTGCAATTTTTGTTTAAGTGGAATAAGTTCATTCTGGAAATACACCCCTGATTTTTGCATCAAATAAATATTATACAACAATAGTACTGAATACATTTAATAAAATTTTAAAAATTAAAGCTACATTAAACTACTCACTCTCGAAGAGGTTAATTAACAATGTTTTATTCAGTATGAAAGTACTTTGTATACAAAAACTGTGTTAACATTTCAGTATACTCGTAATGGATTTTCACTAAGAGATTGACCGTAAAGTAAATTACTTGTAAAATTTATGGTGATTATTTAGAATTTCTTGTCGGTTTTAAGCATATTTCTATATGTATATTGTTTACCTGAGACAGTTATGAAGTATATATTGAAACAATTCTGGAAATATAATATATAAGCTTGTGTTAAAATTGTCTGGAATTGGTTGAAAAAAAGTATTTTTTTTTTAAATATTTTATTTTGTCACTCGCTTCAAAATGGCTGCTTTAATTATTTTCTCGATATATTTGAAACGTTTATAATTGATATTATTTGTTTGTTTTTTTTTGTTTTTTGTTATCCACACGTTTTGTTGTACAACAATTGTTATTGTTATTAATGAATAAGTCAAATAATAAATTTTTGTGCACTACACAACATAGGCACAGCGGCGCATTTACACCATTGCTAAAGGAGCACATGTATTTGTTTTGTATTGCAGATAACAACAGGATGTTGGTAATTAATATCCCGACCGACTCTGATGGCACCTTAATCATCACTGCCTTACAACTTCAAAACAACTTTTAATGAAAGCAACGTTGCTTTCTTGGTCACAGTACAATTATAACAATTTTGTGGTCGCTGACAAAACATGCTAAGTCCAATTAAATAAGTGTTACTTGAAACACACATGTAAATGTCACAAGTCAAAAATTAACAACAACAAAAAACAGCCATACTTACACGTTTTCCTTCAAAATATAATGATAACATTAATATTTCTACAATAATAAACAATAATCATTATACTGCGAGGTTGCAGGCCCTTCAACTTTTAAAAAATACTTACAAAATGTAATTTTAGTAGGTTAAACTTACTTTTAAGCAGTACTGGTTAATATGGACATACTTTAAACATATCGAGGGCTAAAAGTCAAACAACTATATCTACAAAAGTGCAACTTTACAGTAGAGCAAAGAAACGTTTTTTTTATTTTCTTGCAACTCAACAAAGGCGATGTTTATTTAAAACCTAATGTTCAAATATTATAATTTGTTGTTGTTTGATAAT
>JAPMAE010002046.1:623-13278 GCA_036584705.1 Rhyacophila sp. 25_7 | reverse complement strand
TTTTTATATTTTTATTTTAAATATTCCCAAATCTTATGACTATATGAAAATATTTAAAAAAAATATCAGTTGCTACAATGTATATTTGGTAAAAATTTAACGACAACAAATAAATTAAATATTATGCTCTCGTGAATAATACAACTTAAGAATACATTAAGATTTAGTGGCTAGCAAAGTAACACGTGTTTTTTTACTTGCAAGTGTGGTTAAAAATATGATGTAGATCCAATACTTGGAACTAATAATTAACAAATATATACAATTGTTGTTACTGCAAATATATGTTACTGCACTTTTACATTTTAGAGATCCTTATGCTACTCACTTACTGTAATATTTAGTATATTAAATAGAAAAATGATAAAATACCTCAATACTATTATTTGCACATTAATGGATGTAAAAAACTAAGAATATTTATTAGTAAAACGTTGAGCTTAAAAGAATGTGATTATTTACTTTGTGTATATAATAAAAAATATTCAAATATTCTTATTACTAGTTAGTTACTTAGCTATTGTAATTGAAACATATTTTCTTTTTTTTAAGTTACACGTAAGCTTTTTAATCCATATTTTTTAATATATTTAATTTATGTAAATATATTACAAAATATCTTTCGTTTAGTATTTTTGCGCTTTAGTTATCTCAATAATCTCGAAAAACGTGTGTTCTTAGTTTATAATTTAAACATACGAGTATCTCTTTTACTTGATTTTAAAGCTGTCAACATAAAAGTTTGAGTAATAAATTCTTCAACATTGGAAGAGAGTACTCAGTTGAAAATATATGTATCTGCTTAAATGTCTTATATTGAAGATACAAGAAGAGTACTAAGATAACAAAAGTCAATGTCGTGAGCTTTAATGCAGTCTGACAATATGGAGTTATTTATGACTCAACTGTGAAGTAACTCTGGGATGAATAGTGCAGTTTGTTTCGTGTTTTATTTAGAAAAACTTTGTTAAACAACTTTGCTACATAAATTGTCAAACAAATTTTAAAATATTTATATTTATAAATATAGAAAAATATCATAAGTTTGCCAAAAAATATAAATTTAGTTTAATTTATGATAATAAAATCTAGAATATTGTCGGGAAAACAATAAATTTTTAGTTAATAAAGTGGCTATAAAACTTATAGTTTTTTTTATAAACATAAAATTTGGAGTATGAGGCAGCAATAAGGAGTCGTTCATAAATCACGTAACGCATTTGAAGAGGAGGGAATGGTAACCACGAATGTCTACATGGCATTACAAATGGGAGAGCGAATTAATTTTTACTATTACGAAACACTTTTTTATTTGAAATCACATAAATTTCATTCTTATTTAATGTGAAAATCGACGTAACCTTTTAGAGTAAGAAGAAAGAGTTGAATCAAACTAAATGTCTACATAATGTTACGCGGAGAGGGGGAGGGTAAAAAAAACTTAAGAATAAAATGTTTCGTGGTTTATGGAAGACCCCCTAAGAAGCTATGCGGGAAAACTAAAATAACACTCGGTGGTATTTTTATCTATACTAACAATAAATTCTGCAAACAATTTGTATTGAGATCAAGGAGAATTCAGCAAAAAAATCATGTTGCGTAATATGATGACTCTAAAACTCTTAAATAGAGATTTAAAAGAATTCCAGTTAGCACTCAGTCATTTAGATATACCAGAAAGAGATTAATGAACTACGCAAAAAGATAATGAAATATTGATTAGATACAATATACTCTAAAAGAGTTTGAGTATTCGGTACTGAACCTGAATGGCTTGGTAACCAAATATAAAAGTATCGATGTAATAGTAAGAAGTTTACATTCCAAGTATTTTGAATAAAAGTGTTATTTTTTTATAAAGAAGTATTCAATTTTTAATTATAATAAAAACTCGAAAAAGAAATAATAATTAAGTTGTGAAAAATATTTATTTAAAAGCAAATATTATTCAAACACTTAAAAATTTATTCAGTCCTAAAAATGTTATGTATTTTATTCTATAAAATGCTGAAGATTTTATATTTTTTTTATTTACAATACATTAACTAAAACAAGTTACTTGGATTTAAAATACTCCGATCCGAATATTCAGCATGACTGTATATTATATATGTATACCAATAGGTAGACTAGATACTAAAACTCAGACACGTGAAAGGCAAAATTATTATTATTTGATGTTATTTGACATATCGCATATTTTATTATATTACTTTAAAAATAATATTAAAAAAATCTTATCATGTTATTAATTATATTATACATAGTAAAAAACTGTAGTACTTCTATAATAAAATTATTTATAGATTACTAAAAAACTCAGATCCGAATGACATGATGAAAATAATATTTAATACAAAATTTTCTATAATTTTTTCAATTAAAATTATTATATTCACGCACTGTAGTTTGGAAGATAACGTACGTGTAATTAGTTTGATATTTGGTTCAGATTTTGACACCAGATATTTTTTCATAAGTAGACAAAGATAATAAGTTTAAAAGTATCCTAATTTTCTACTGACATATTTTTCTTTCAAGAAAAAAGTAAAATTTGAGTGTCAAGACAGTCAAAAAAAGATTTCAAGTGGTGTCGACCTATTTATTGTCAATGCGAGATTAAGTGTTCTTTATGACAACACGGCACTTTATATAACGGCTGAATACTAAAGAGCGACAATTTTTATTCTTTACTATTATTTTATCAATTGTAAGAAATTTTACATAGAATTTAAAAAAAAAATGGTATTAGGGTTAATTTTAGGAAAACAAAAAATATTATAATAATTGTGATTGAGCTCATAAGTATACATAGTTATTTAAGAATATATATTATTGAAAACAAAAAAGTATTATATAATCATACTATAGATATAAAATATTTCTTTATACTCGTAAACATATAATAAGTTTCTTTTATTTTCAAAAGTAATTCAGTTATTTTTATAAACTTAGTGTAGTAAAAATAAAAAGTTTTTGAAAAAAAAGCTCAATTTATTTCCATATTGTAGGAAAAAGATTTTAACGTCAAGGCTTATATAGTTCATATTTAAATTTAAAACATTATGTTATTGGTATTAATTTAATTATTAAATACAAAAACATTTTTTTATTTTCAATAAATTTATGCAACGGCAAAAGTTATGTATATAACATGAACTTTGTTTTTAAAAACAACCATCTTGAAAACAAGCAATTCACATTTTTTGTGTTTACTAAAATACATAGCGTTTTCGTAAGGTGCAAATCGAGAAATCCTGAAAAAAATAAAAGACTCCGGTTGAAAGTCATTGTTTTAACCAGTTCATTTCAGGACTGCTCATTTTTCTTTCTTGTTATTACACTAGGCAAATGCTAACGCTGTTCAAATACAACATGAAACAGTATTGAATTTATAAATGTTAATCAGAATAAAAGAATGAAAGTAAACGATCTTCTACAGTATTTAAACATTATATACTCGTATCTTTAAACGATTCAATTTTTTATGATATAACCTACAAAACAGAACATATTAATATTCATAATATGAATATTATTTTTCTATTTATAATGGAAAGCACCTCATAAACAACGATGTAGGACACATTTTTAGCAAATATTCAAAAATACATTAGAGCAATCATAAGTACGAGTTGATCCCTGTGAACATTTTAATGGTTTGATATTTTTTTTTTCTATATTTCACTCTTAAATAGTGTTATAAGCATTAGAGAACAAAATCATTCGAATCTTTATTCCTCAAATTCATAAAAACATGCCCCTTATTTTTGTAGAGTGCTTTCAATTAATTAACCATTAACTAAATCAATTTGGTTCATGTTTCATATGCAAATGCAAATTTTATCAGCTACGAGACTTGAACCGACAATCTTTGTATTGACAAGCAAATTATCTAACGTTACGTTAATGAAAAAAATAGTCGAAAGTTTGCTTCTTAGCATTTTTTTATATCATAACTTTTTTAGTCCTATCCACTCCGAAACGAAGCATATGCATCTCCATAATAGAAAAATGATTTTGATATATTTTTTACGAGTAATAATTGTCAATTATTAGCTAAACCGTTTCGGCTTCGTATCCTGACTGCAGTACAATTGCATAAACATTTGAAAAATAATAATAATTTAGATGATGATATTACAAACAATCATTTTAAAAAACTAATGTGTACAATTATAAAAAAATAAATACCTTATTATATCGCCACATGTATGTATAATGGACTTCGGTCAATTTGCAAAAGATAAAAAGCTTAGATGTCATTTTATGTAGTGATTTTAAAAGAAAAATACAATAGTATCTAGATGAGTTCTTTCTGCCATATATAAACAAAATATTCTATTTTAGTCATATAAAATGAGATTAATTAAAAATATTTTTTAAAGAGTGAGATATTATATTACAGATTTACGATTATATTGCACTAAAAGTTAAATGATAAGATATATAAAACTAATGCCTATATTTAAGATGGCTGTCTATTGCTCCAGTGCGCTCAATTTTGATGAACACACATATTATTGAAATAATATTGTACTTGTAAACTAAATGTAATTAATTCGCTTGTAAAAAAAGTTGTATGAGTGATATCTATACTCAAAGATGTTCCCATACCGTAAAGTAAAATGAAAGATTGATCAATTTATTTGGACTTAAAAATGTCATGAAAATTTTAGACCTCCTTATTAAGATGATTTATAAAATTTATAAAAATAGACTTGGTAATAAAATGTGTCTGCTTTGAAGCATAAATAATTGCCGCAACTTTTTGATTTTAATCCATTAAATTGCTAAATCTGAAAAAGTTTCTCGAAATTTTCCTGTTCGATAAATTTGATTCGAGCTTATTGGAGGCCATTAATTGGAAGAATAATTCAAACAAAAGAACGAGTAATTGAAACTTTTCCAAATAAGTGAAGAGTTTTCTCCTATTCGCTTTTGCTCGAGAAAATAAACAGATCGCTCATTAACCGGAATCTAAAATAAACTTGACAGAGGGGGCTACGCGGAAGCGTTCATATTTATTACTAACGACCCTAAAATCTGTGAATAATGAAGCCAATGTATCTTTTCAAACGTCAGTCATGTATTTTCAGACAGTCTTACGCAACAAAAATATGCATTATATATATATATAATATTTTGAGTATTTTAGAATATCCAAAACTATATTTCAGTTGATAGTACAATCATCAGAGAATTCGTTTTTTTTCATACAAAAATATGTTTAAGACGTATTTAATATTGATAATTAGACAAAAAGATTTGACAAATTAAATTTAAAAAATGTATTAAACATACTTATTTTGCACACCAAGAAAAAAATCTACAAAAAAAACAAGTAAAACAGTAAAAATATCTTTTTGACCCAAGCTAATGCCTATTTTGATTATTTTACTTAAAGTTTTTAAGCATTATTCTTTATATGACTATTCATTATTAATATTATTATCATATCGTATCCGAAAAAAAATAGTTTTTCAGCTTTAATTAAAAAGTAATATTCTTCTCCAGTTATATGTGTACTCTTTTTTACATTTCTGGTTATAGCCACAGCGTAATACATGTATTTTTACTGATAAATAGTGGATCAAAAAATAAAATAGGCTCGATGATAAATCTGTAAATACTAATATAAAATAAATTCCAAAATATTGCATTATCTATGCTCAGTTTTTTCTCGGTATTCCTCGAGCAATGCAAAGTTTTTGAGAAAAAATCGGTATCACTGTGTATTTGAAGGTCTAATAAAAATCAATAGTATGCTGTATGAAAGAGGTTTTAATTTTTTAATATAATATTTTTTCTTACAATAAAAGGTTTAATTAATATAAATTTGTTTTGAATATTTTTTTTTTCATTTTCATTTTCGTTTGAGATATTTTATATTTAAAACAAATATTTTCTAAATAGAAAGTTTTCGATTTAAAAAACTACCGGGAATGTTTTTAATTTTTGGAAATACTTTTATTGTAGTTAATTTAGTAAAAACAGAAAAAAATGTGTATTTTAGACGATTTTCGTTTCAAAATTAAACATGTGTAAATAAAGTTACAATTTTATTGGAAATAATTGTTATTACTCGTGATTTTTTTATTATAAGCTCACCAAAATAAATTTATATCCAAGATTCAAACAATTTCTGTCAGAATTTTCGTGACTCTAAATGATCCCATAATTCTCTTAACTGACTTCATAAAAAATGACAAATAATAGTATATATATATATAAATTTATTATTCGATAAAAAAAATCCAAATCATCCATCAGAAAGATTATTATGGTACTGTCATTATTTTGAACGATTGAATGTAGATGTACATAATTTTCCTATTGTGCATATTTCTAAAATAATATGTGATGCATCGAATTTCTCTAACAACTGTATAAACAATAAAACATAAAGCATATCTCACAAAATAAACTAACGAACCGGCAATAATATAGTTTGTACATTATATGATAATTTAATGATCATTTTCCTAAACGAGAGGGTGTAAACACAACATTCATCACATGTATGTATAGCCTTGTTGAATAATGCTTCAATAATTTATGTATATAATATTTAGTAGTTGTTTATAGTAATGAGTGTTATATGAAATTTGATTTCATAAATTAAAATAGAATATAATCCAACATATTGATTAAGCTATATTAAAAAAAAAGTAATAATCACTTTAATTCCATTAAAATCACGCGATTTTTACTTATTTAATGATTTATGTTAAACGACATTGCTATGTCGAACATCTGTTAATCGTATGCTATTGAGACTATAGTTTTTATATAAAATTTCTTTATAAAAAATTAAAACCATATTAACTATAACGATAAAAGCATCTACAAAAATTATTAACATAATATTTATGATTAAAACGATTTTTATCCTCAAAAAATGTTAATGTAGAAGTACGGTGATTTAATAATTAAAAATTAATATTTGGAAAGTATTTACTCATTATACTGAAAAAAAACGATAAATCAATATAATTTAATTTTCAAGAAAATTATTACGAATATTTAGGTGATGATATTTTATTTTATAATGAAATATGTTTTAATACATGACGAGTAATATTATTTTATAGATTTTGCGTTGATTGCTAACGTTTGTAGATAACACGTTTTCCACTTCACAATCGTAAACGTTCTGGGAAGGAAATTGGTTTCCCACAGAATTTTCTCAGCTTTATCCGTCTTTAAATAAAATGGAAAACATTTCGTCAAACGAACAAGCTATAAACTTCTATGATTGTGAAATGCTATAAATTTTGAAAACTTCGGTTAATTTCTTTATATTGAAAACATGATTTCACAAATTTTAAGCATTGTTAATACGCATATTAGATATAGTTTGACTTAGTATAATTTCAAGCTATTTTTGTTAACCATATCCATTCCAAAATAAAACATATGGTTTCGACAATATAAAGATTGTTGTCGGACAAATGTTATTTTACGAGTAATAGTTGTCAGTTATTTATTAGCTTAACTGATTTGATCTATTTATTGGTTTCAAATGCATTGGATAAAACTGTAGAAATTTTATCAGTTACAAAATTTGAACACTAAACCTACTTACCTAGAAGGGCGATTTCTTTTAAACATCTGTCTTGTTTTTTTCAACAGATAAAAGTAAGAATTATTAATGTAAGGTTTTTAACAGTACGCAGTATAAAGTTCAAACAGCAGATGAAAAAATAATTATTTATAGTTATTTTGTCAAGAAATAATTAAAAAAGTTAATATAAAGGTATTTTTAGGCTATAATTAACAATTTTGAATAAAATATCTAGTTTTTAAACATGTTTGAGTTTTATAATACAAACAGTATTTCTTAACATATTTTAAATAATAAATAAACGACCATTGTGAAAGTCAGTTAAGCAACGATGTACATAATAAAATCAATCAATCTGCCCCGTATTGATGCATAAATAATAACATTATGTTGACATTAAATGGAAAACCTTCACATTATACAAGCTAATCAGTAATAGAAATAAATTACTCCATCAATCTAACGGTTGTTGACCTATATCCGCAGAATGTATTCGATTGAGTTACGGAATGTCGGAATGATATGAGAAAATGCAAGAAAACTGTATAGCAAGAGGGACTCATTAAACCACATGTTGTGTTCGTATGCTCCGGTTAAAGGGCGGTTAGAGGTTAAAAGATATAGTTGAAGAAGAAAATTTGGTCTATTGTCGAAGATACAACAGCTTTCTAAGCTTCTTATCTTCAGCCTCTCTTTGTCTCTTCTCTTATTTATATTTAACATTTCTACATCTTTTATTTTGTGATATTATCCGCTGTTTTCCAAAAGTAGACGTAGATTAAGCTTTATTGTAGTTTTTTTAAATACTCAATAGTTCTTGTTTTATTTCACGTAAGAACACTACTATTATAAATACGCAAGTGTTCTTGCCTCTGAGAAATCAATATTGTAAAAAAAAAGATTAATCAAAGAACTGACTCTATATTAGAGCTACTTCAGACACGGCAGAAACCGCACGTTTCTATTTACATCAGCATCTATAAATTCATTCAGACTGGTCCGCACAGACTGATGATCCACGCGGTTGCCACCACCTAGCCGCCGGAAAGTTAAAACGTTAAAAGTTAGCGCTTAGTGAAGTTTAAAATTTTCAATTTTTCCTCAATAGTCCAAATATTCTTTCAAATATCGTCATGACTTTCTTTTGTTTTGTTTTGTTAAAAAAATGTTTTAAATTACAGATATAGATTAATAGTTAATAGTAGTTTATTAAAAATTTCTTCACAGCGTGCGAGGTAACAAAATCCCATAAGAAAATTAATATTGTATGATGCCAATTAATTTTGTTTTGAATCAGAAGTTTAAATAAAAGTTTACCTATTAAGTATCAGAAGCAAGTTAACGGGCACAACTTAAAATGTAGTTTGCTAGAGAAATTTGAATATTTTAAATGCTTTTTAATATTACAACGCAGAGATACGATTACTAAATAATCAAGTCGTGACAAAGAAAAATTCAATATACATTAAATTTTTTTTATTAAGATTCAATTTTTACCAAAAAATTCCCAGATTTCCGGGTTGTGACATTATGTCTGGCATAGAAAAGGTTAATATATATTTATATAAATATGTATCCGAGAGTATTCATATTATTTTGAATAAACGTTTTATTTTTCAGCTATTTTCGTTCTTCGTTTGATAAAATGAAATATATTTATATTACGGTAGCAGAATAATTTTCGTGTCAAAATTTCACGATTTACTTTCGACGTTTTTCGCTGCCGACATTGTCAAATAATCGTGAATTATGCAAAAAGAGCCGTATAATTTCAGTATACTGCAGCAAAACTGTGGAATGAAACGGATTTCCATTAATTAATCTCGAGGGAAAACTCGCAATAATCGCAACTTTGTCGCGATACAGAGAAGCTTATCACAGGCATTTCTGGATGCAGAAATGCCTTACTTTAATTTCATTCTGTCAGCTAAGTTTAATTAGAGAAAGCGCCGAGTACGCTTTTTAACCATGTAACGGCAGGTAGATGCAAGAGTGTTGATATTATACTGCGAACTGCTTCGTCACTACATTTTATTTTTATACAACACTGCATCTATCTCGGAACAAATTTTCACCAGAAGTGAGGAACACTGACTGAGTCAAAATTTAGTTTAAATCATTATAAAATACACGCATGATTGTTAACCTCTTCAAGGTGAGTTTTTTTACTCACAATTGCACAATTCAGTAAAAGTATTTTTTATTTAGCTTTAAATTTTGAATTTTATTAAATATAATCAATATGTACTATTGTTGTATAATGTTTATTTTATGTATAAATAATACATATGAGAATTATTGCTTGGTGTTTGGCGTATATCTATATTTCTTCAAAACGAATTGTGAGCGGACGCATATGCGCGTCCATACTCTTGGATAGGTTATATTAGTTTACTAATAATAATAATGAATATAATTTCATAAAATATATTTAAAAATTTAGTATACTGTTAACATTGAATAAAGTATGTAAATTTAAAGGCAAAAATTGTAACGAGTATAAATTAATTATATTTTTGTTATGCTTTATATGTTTTTTTTCAAATGGTATATATTTTTAAATGTACTAATAAATATTGAAGAAAAAAAAAGTTGTCTAGTTATATTTTGTTATAGCAATAATAAATATTGTCAATAAAAGTATGAGTAAACTAATATATTTGAATGAATAATTTTAATTTTAAATTTTATTTTATAACAAATATAAAATTAACATAGAGATTAAAAAAAATAGGTATCATTTGTGACATTTTTCATAAAATATGAGTAAAACCTTGTAGGTCACAAAATACTTAAATATTATGACAAATTGATATTTTTTAAATACTGATTTTATAATGAATATATTATGTACTCATGAAACACAAACCTTTTCTATATACGATCATGCAAGAATAATATAATTTGGATATAGTATAATGCCCAATCTACTTATTTTCATGCAACCATGAACGACTTTTGGGTAATAGAGTACTACAAATATTGGAATCGGTAAATTCATAAAAAATAAAGCATAAATTTAAACGCAATTAACAATATTTATCTTATTGAACAAAATTATTTATCGAGTAAAAAGTGATTTTAAATATGTATTAATATGTATTCTTTATCGAATATATTATTACCAGGCTTAATCCAATATTCTGTGAAGTCATTTTATTATTGATTCAGTTCTTGAAAAAAGCTAAAATATCAATTTATCCAAATAATATTTATTCATCAATCAAAAGATGATGATTATTATATTTCCCATTTTGATGTTGCCTTCAATAATATGTTATATTCCTGAAATAGTTTTTAATACCGAATTGACAAACTGATTAATATATAGTATATAATTAAACTTTAAATAAATTCGTAAAAAATATTATCTTATAATTTTTTTCAATATATAATAGTCATTATAACATAAATAAAATTGCATCCGGTAACTAATAATACAATTTCATGAATAATATTAAACAAATATTTGAAAAAAAAGTGACCAGCTATGGAATCGAAACAGTGACGTTTAGAGTCAAAACCAGACAATGTTTTTACTGAGATCGAATGCAAGAATATAAAAATAAAATAAATAAATGTCGTTTTTCATTAATAATTCTTATATAAAAGTGAGACAAAAACAGATAACCATAGTTCATATTCTTTGGAATACTATTCTGCTATTATTTGTACCAAACGTACGAGTTTTTTAATCACTTGTCCGACACGCGGGGGTTACATTTACACCGCTTATTACAAAAACCTTATCCACTTTCAGATGCGCAGGTATAGCCTGGAAGTCCCGAAAACAATACGCGCTGCAGTAATTAAACGTCAGCGAACATTTAAATCTCCACCTGAGAGCAGCGCATTCATTTTAAAGCTAAACGAAGACAATACAGCAAAGCTCTTTAAGTTTGCTATCAAACACGGGCAATTTCTTATCAAGCAGAATTCAGTAGGATGTTGCATGTCCTAACTGGAGACTAAAGTTAAATGTCGAAGTAGTGATATGAATGTATTAAAATTTTGGTGTTTTATTGAACAACATAATTAATTTATTTCTTAGTATTTGTTTGTTACTTGTCTGGTCTATGATAACACATATGAAGAGTTTCTTACTAGTTGGTTTTACAACTTGTAGCAAGTTAACACGCTTGCGTATACAGGTAACCTTCATACAACATGGTTTTGCTCTTACACGATAAGAAAATTGCGAAATCGTATAGCATAGCAATTTATAACACAGTTTCATTCTAACACATTAATAAAAATATAAAAATGCTCTTATAATACTGTGTGTATGTACATACTTCGATAACACGATTTTTATTCTGATCATTTACCAAATTAAATAACATACTATGCCATAGTATGTATGCGGTATTCTCATATTATTATTTTTTAATTGTTTTGTTTTGGGTTTGGAAAGTAATGATATCCTTCGTTCGACAGAAAACACTCTTGCCTCATTGTGCTGAACAGTGGTGAAGAAGAAATTTAATAAAATGAGCTTGAATTAAATGAGAACAGATTTTTTTGTTTACTTGCGCTTTCTGTTTTACTTATGTTTATATTTTTAAGAAACATACTTCAATTAAAAAAATATATTTTATTCTAATAAGATTTTGGAACGCATTTCTTCATTTTGTAATGACTTTTAGTCTCATAGAACACGGTTTTATACAACACGTTATTTTTAAATAAACAGATTTACCGTGTTGTATGATAATTGCTTATAAAATATAAATCTAATAAAAAATACTTTTAAATTTGAACAAACATCAAATATCGTTTAAAATCTTAACACAACTCATGGGGATCGCATTCAATAATTTGACATTATACATAGCAAAAACATCGGTCGCCTAACTCGAAATTTTTACTTCTTCGTCTGAACTACTAAATGTTGGTTCGTCGGCCGGTCTCGGTACGTGGTTAACGATAGGACATGTAGTTAACTCTGCATTCTAGAGCAAAAGAGGTATGATACATATATTGTCAGCACACAAATAAAACGCCACATATTTTAGCCCACAGCTGTCTGTTCTAGTCTACCGTATTGCGTATTATGTTCAAATGAATAATAGTCTCCATAATTTTTAC
>JAPMAE010002042.1:2317-13701 GCA_036584705.1 Rhyacophila sp. 25_7 | reverse complement strand
TACTGCAAAATTTTAAAGTTAAGCAGTTCTCATAAAATATTATATTCTTAAAAGAATTCTTAATGTTAAATTGATACCTTGCACAATAATCTACATTTTTTGAAGGCCAAATTACATTTTAATTTGTTATATAAATTCAAATTTACATTGTAATAAACGAAATTCACAAAACAATAGCTGATTTATTAAAAAATATATACGAGAACATGGCAAGCACTTTGTTATAAAATGTGTTTTGTGAAAAATATTCGTATTGTTACAGTTAGCTGATTGCGGGGAATTATCGGTGTTTTGCATATCGCGAATCGCCCAGAAAGGCAATCACATATTATTTATTTTAAAGAAACGTTGAAACAATGAATGCATTTTATGCAGGTTCCGCAATTCAAGCAACCAAATTGATGTGTAATTATTACTGATGTAGGGGTATATTGATAATATCTTTCATATATCAAAAAGAACTCCACTGTGAACATTTAGATTAGTTTTAAAATATTTCAAAAACATTTTGATTTATATTTCGTTAAAACTCTTATATTTATAAAAAATAGGCGGCACCCGTTTAAAATTAATTTATTTACGTACTGTTTTATAATTTTCTTACGTTTTTATTATATTGTGACATTTTATTTAGAAATCTATCTTACTCTTAAGTCAAGTTAATTTGACTAATGAATCGTCATCCCAAACTCATTAAGTTATATGTAATATTTTTATTATTGTAATAATATTTATAACAAAAGCAAAATGAGCCTATTGCGGTACTTTTTTTAACATACACATATAGTCTTCGTACAGTTTTTGTCCATTTGCTATTTATTTATATTTTAGTTTACAAAAAAGATTTCATTTTATTTACTGTCAATTATTGGGCTTTTTGTACAGATAACAGATGAATTAAAAAGTAACAAGCGAGACTAGTGTTGATGGTTTAAATATATTGATTTAGAAAAATATTGAAAGCTTTGTAATTATTTCAATTTTTCTTCTTAAGTCACCAAAAATACTACATAATTAATATTCGAATGATTATTTCAAATATTTCTCAAAAATATGGATCATTGAATTGGAATAAAAAAAAAAAATTGTATGTACTGTAAATTCTTGGTGGAAAGCCAATATGATGAAATAAAAATAGTTTTTATACTTATTTCCACAAATTATAATATAAGTATAAAAAAACGAGATCGCTTTCTTTTGTTACAACATTTTCAATTAACTACAAATTTGAATTTAGCTGAATCTTCAAATATTCAGTTAAAAATGTTCTAATAGACGAAACCAGTCTTTATTTTTAAATATAATTTATGAAAATAGGTATAACAACCATGTTATTATTTCAACATACGGAATTTGTTAAAAAAAATGTTTTATTTGCTCAATTTCAGCTGTATTTAACGAGGGAATTATCTCCATATAGCAAAACCAGAAAATGTATGCAGCATTAAATGTCTAATTAAGGTAAATTTAGTGAAAAATTACAGAAATCACATCTAGTTTATGAGAATTTGTGTGTAAGTTGCAAAATAATATTCATAATTTATTTTCTGCTTTTGGATTAAAAAGAACGTGTGTTGAAATAGTAACCGACAACTGCTAAGTAGGTATGAATCAGAATAGCTGTTTCATTAGAGCGATGGCAAATATGAATTTGATATTGACTTGGCGTGCCAACTATAAATATGACGGTAAGTAGGTAAACGCCTAGGCATGTAACGAACGCATTATTTGTACTCAGAATTTATTACTATGCCTTGTTTTTGTTTCACTGAAATGCTCTGTCAACGGTGACAGATTTTTTACATGTTAATTATATTTTAATTTGCAAAGGACAGCGTTACATGTGTTCCATATAATGGCTTGTATTTTTGTACATAAACTGTCATTGATTTCCATAAAACTCAAATGTAATTCAATTCAGAGAGAGATATTTTTTTACCTAAATCGTCGTTGTTTTTCAGTGTTAAAACAGCAGAAATAATATCACGAAAATTAATTATTTTCAGCCGTTTGTTACGAAATTTATTCATTTTCCCCTAATGGACTTTTACTAAAAAACATATCAATATTACATTAACAGTCAGCAATTATGTTTTACTTTACTGTTTAACTGACATTGTATGTTAACATGATTTGAATAAAAAAAAGACAAATATAATAATAAATTGTTACCGTTACTTTAAAAAAATGCCATAATTTCTGTTTAATATAAAAATATGACTTTATATTTGACGTCAATTTTTTTTATTATCCTTTTAAAATAATATATTTTACGAATACTTTAAAATGCAACCTAATTTAACATGTTATATTTTCTAAATTTTCATATATAATATGCAGATGAAGTTATACTAAGATAGGTTCTGATTTGATCTAACAATATTATTTTTCTTACTTTAACAAAGATTCCGAGGAGCCGGGTCAAATTCAATACGAGGCTCACTCGAGCCTCTTGAAGACTGCCGCTGCCCACCACTTTCTTTATTATTTATATATACATATGTATAAATACTTTAAAATCATTATGACATATTTGTACCTGGGAGGAAAACTACACTATATCAAAAATGGTATTATTTCACGATGACTGTTCATAATAGTTGTTGTGTTGCTTCCTTCGGATAATATATAACATAGTGTAATATTCTTTTCTAGTAGGACTAAAATATAATCACTACAATTAGTGTCGCAACATATATGTACCATACTATGTCGATATTCAATTTTTCCAAAATTGATACAGTATAGTTTATCTCCCAGTCACAAACAATTAACAAAATAATTATCTGGCTATTCATGATTTGATTATATTCATTATTGTTGTACTTATTTTTCTTCTAGGAACTGCTAGAAAACGAATTTTAATGCATTTTATCAATGAACAAAAGTGTGCAGTGCATTAATTCGGTGCATAAAAGTTTTGAACATAAATTCTATGTAAGAAAACTGTCGTGTAAGCATTTATAAAAGGGATAAATTTCAAATATAATGTTTAATTGATTAATTATTTCCTTCGTTATACAACCATCTCGGTCAACAAGTAAAAGCACTAAATCACGTTGGTAAAGACGGGCTTAATAGTGTATATTCAGACTGAAAATTTATATATTTATAATTTATGTTGCAAGAAAGCTTTGTTTATTTTGAGTTTATAGTATTCGCTCAATTAAGACATAGCCCATCATTTTATTTATATACATATAATGAAAATGAGACTTGTTATTTTTATATATAGCATACAATCAAATAATTTTCAATTCACAAATACATATTAGTAAAAATTGAGCTATATTTTCTAAAAAAATGTTTTAAATTAATTTTAAAAATTTAAAGCTTTAAATATTGTTACATTTTTACATCTCAACTTTGAGCACAGTTGTCAATTATTCGTCCAAAAATGAAGTTAAATGATAATATTTCACTTTTGCTCTGAGATATAATTTATTAAATTAACAAACGCAAAATTACAGCAATGATTCCTACTCTGTCTAATTACAATTATTTTTTTGTTTCATTAAATATCGACCTGTTTAGGCAAAAGGCTTTAATCCTCAGTTTTTTATACGTACTCGTGTTTCTATTTGAGAATCACAATGTACACAACTATATACACGTTTTTTCAAAAGAAATTAAGCCAAAAATTAAAATTCAGGTTTATATTTTGAAGAAAGAACGACTTACTAAGTTAGCGTGAAAAGGAAAAAAAACATTAACCCTCAGTTATAATAATTTTCCTTTAATAACCTTTTTTTAATTATCAGATAAGGAAAATAAAACACCAATTTATTAGTCATCATTCTCTTTAAGTTTATGTTAGTGTGATTTTGACTAAAAATCATTAAAATCGTTTTTTGTGTCTCTTGTAAAATTTGTTATATGCGGGTTAATTTTGGCTAAACACGGTCAATATCTAATGTGTTTCTCAGACAAAGCATGCATGGATAAAGTAAATGACCTAAATACAATATTAATTAACAGTTTTTGCTTTTTTAAGTACGGCAATTGAAAACTGAACCGAAATTTATTATTGTTGTCGTTGTGTCAAATTTGGTTCCCAATTCCCATTCCCAAAACAAAACGTGTCAACCCGCGTTGTATGCGTGTTTGGTAGCGCTTACCTTCAATTCAGTAGGCTACTATTATAGTGGGCAGTTATGTTTGTGATTTTACTTAGAAATACCGTAAACACATGTATTTGTAAGTAAAGTCAAATTGTTTTGAGTTAATATTTACCACACAATTTGGAGAATTTTTATATTAATCAGATAAATTAATACGCAATTTCTTTAGTTTTTTCATGTGCGCGCTTTCTACTGTTTATTTTCATGAATTTATTTATATAACCTAAAATGCCAACTCATATTTAGCTCGGCAATTATTTTGTTTTTGATATACACGAAATATATTTACAAAATAATCTACATTACATATTTATTGACCGATACCTATTAGTATGTACTTCTTAATCAGAAAATGTTTTAAAAAATAAGAAACATATTTTTTTAGTAAATCTAAAGATTTTTTATCAATGAAGAGTAACCTTTTAAACGTACTTGCTAAAAAATATTTATCGTCAAATAATTTCATTTTTACTTTTTATAGAATTGTTTATATTATTGACAGTAGTTTTAATAAATTTCGTCTATTTTGTAGACGAATATATTTATAATCAAATTTAGGAAAATTTTGGACATAAAAATAGTTATTTTAGTAAGTATTTAGAAGAGATAAGTTTTTTATGAAAATTATGAAATCCCAGAAACTCTTATCAACGAATAACAATTCGAAAGCATTGTATTCCTATTGAGTTGGGAAAGAGTGTGTGTAGTTTTTTGTTTTATTATTTAGCTGCTTACAAAATAATTATTAAATTTTCTAAATATTGTAAAAAATATACCACTATCGCTATTTAATAGACGTGGAAACTGTTTAATGTGTATTTTATAAAAGTTTTAACAAGTAAGTAATAATTGTACGTTAGTTAACTTAAAACGGGTGTACTTTGTAAAAGAAGTTTGCTGATTTCCATCCATGCGAAAATATTATATTGACTTATAAATGTCCGAAATTGTTTATCAGTACAATAATATAGTTTCTTCTTACATTTATTGGTTGAAACTTTATATTTGTTTTTTATACTAAGTCTCGTGTAACCTAACCATGATTTTTTGTGTATGTATGTATATATATTAATATTTATCACGAAGTCAAAGTTGAATGTAATCAATTTAAAATCAGAATTAGATGTTAATAGATCAAAATTATTTTCAAACGTAAACGTTATTTTTATTAATATATTAGTTAAACCAACATATTAGAACTCGAATATACATAGATAAACACGAGTACAATGAAATAAACGTATTTATTTTACATTTCGGAGAGACACAGAAATAGATAGTATAAATTTAATATAAGCGCTGTGGAAAGTGGTAAAGTGTGCGCCGAACTGTGACAAACATATATTTGGACACCGAGGCTAAAAAAATAACACCTCTATTTCCTTGTTAATACATACATGGCAAAGAAGCCGCCAATTAGATATCACATTCACAGAAACGAATTTTGAAATTCAAAAACTGCATAAATTTTACCATCATCCGAGACGATCTAGATTTCTAGAGTCACTAAATTTTCACTGTTCTCTTCACCCAGCAACGGAGGAATATTTGTATCAGTTAATTACACTAAGTCATTATTTATATATTTTATGATCCGGTACTTATTATCTTATATACCCAAGTAATCATAATTAGACCTATCAGTACGCAGTCGTAACCATATAATTCGTTAATCATATAAGTCGCATATTTTTTTTAAACGAAATACAAAACATTATAAATTTTAATAAATAGTCACAGGCATATCTTATAAACTTGTAATTTGTATATAGAAATTCATAATAATTAGTATCCAATAAAATTACTCAATTCAAAAAGATATAAAATAAATTTATTGCTTTTGATACTCGTATATTAAATAAAATGCTCTAAGAAAAATAATATCTTATATTTGAGTGTAATAGCCAATAGTGTTAATTATCGCTAGATATTAATATGAATCAACAATATCAAAATATATATAAATTATATTAAACGATATTTAGATAAATATGTCAAAAGTATTTGATGTTGTTAAATATCGTGAATGGAATACATATTATTGCGAAATTGATCAAAATGTATCCTGGGGCTCTACTGTTATTTATGTACTACGAAATAAAAAATAAAACACTGCAACAATATCGTAAGTACAATAAAAGTATACGAATGATTCTATCTACTCGTAACTTGCAAATATACAAGCAATATTTTTCTGTCTGAAAAAAAATATTGACAACATATTAAAACTGGCAAAAGTAAACTGAATTGAGAATTCGGATGTATAAGATGATTTTTTTATTTATCAGTCTTACAAATGTTAAAATAATATCCGTATACGCGAAATTATATACTAGTTATCCCGATAAGCAATGAAATTTCATATATTTAATTAGTTTGGACAAGAATCAAACGTAGCATAATATAACACGGAAACCTTCGCGTTTCAGAAGAAGAATAAACTATACCGACTATTGGAGTCAAAAAAATAGTTTAGTATTTATGATTTTGATTAGAATTATTTACTATATTCATTGTTGTGTGTATAATTTTATTTGATACATTTGTTAGAGGTGTGCGCCCGATATAAAATGTCATTACAAAACTTCTGTTATCACAAATTATGCACATATTTAGACACAAATATATTCATTTCTCTATAGTCTTTATGTAAATCTATTTCCATTTTATATCAACGTTTGCTTTTTTTTATTTCGAATCTCTCATTACATTGGTAATTAAAATTCTTTTACATACAAATTGCAGTTTACACAATTTTGAACAGCCGACCTCTCAATTTAGGAAACATATTAGTTTATTTTCAATGTGGTATGGTAAATTGGTAAATGCAGGTTAGAGGCATGGGAATCTAATGTAGGCGCATGCGGATAAGTAAGAATAATCTATTTTAACTGTCTCCACAAATCTGTCTAGAGTATTGAGTCTGTGACAAGTATTTTGTTTCAAATTATTTATTGATCCACAAGTACCCTTATAACTTTATACGCAACTGTGCACTGACCTATCAAGGGCGAGTAACAATCCGAGGATTGCGGATTTAAATATCGTGATGGTCAAAAAAGTGTTTCAAATGTTTACTCGTATGACTTGCCATAGTTTTAACAAATAATTACTTTAGGCCTACGTGGTTATTCTTACGTTTGACTTGAACCTGTTTTTTTTCTATAATAACGAATATAAAAAATATTAATTCATGAAACTGATGCAAGATGCTAATTGCTATTATTTTTAATATCGAGTAGTTTTTATAGACAACACGTATTTCTGAACATCATAATATGTTTAAATATATACGTATGATATATATTCATACTATTACTTTAAATAAGTACAAATTTACAGTTTTATATACTTTACTATTATTATTTGGATATAAAATTATACCAATAAATTCGTACATATTCAACTATAATCACAATATTTTGTATAATATATTCAATATATGTAGTTTCTATGCACGTGTACTCAGCACATTACGAATATATTAAACTTTTTAATTCTAATATCGACCATTTGTTACAATCCAAGTTTATTTAACGTACATATTTATATAAGTTGAATTTCGTTAGATAATTACGTTATAGTTACAGAATTCTGTATGTAAGTAGTTTATAAATTTAAAAAAAAACTATTTTAATTAATTAGATTTCGTAGCTAAACACAATTAATATTTTCCAAGTAAGTATTTACAATCGTCACTTAACTGTTTTAAGAGACGTGGTCCAGACACCAATGTAACTACCATAGTATATGATAATAAATCGATCCTGTATTATTTACATGAAGAGTTGACGAAATAATATCATTTTTTTTTGATAAAATGTTATTGTAATTATTTTCCGTGAAATTCAATATAACATTATTATAAATCTATTAATTAAAAAAAGATACTCAAGAGAGACTACGATTAATTTGGGTAAAAAAGTACTATCATTGCGTTAAAGTATTTGACTACAGTAATTTCTTGCCTTAGTTTAAATAAGTAACACAATTATGTCCAAAATTTGAAATTTCGCGAATGCATTAATAGCCACTACTGTCTATGCACTTTTGACTTTAATGTATATTTTATTTGAAGTACAAAAAAGCTTTAAGCGGTTAATTGAGAATTTTATTAATTCTCCGCTAACCATATAGAGAAAATATTTTTCTCAGTTTAAATAATATTAATAACATCGTATTAAAACTTTCTTTAGATTTTTTTGCAAAAATACTTGTGTTCAATTAAGAGCGATAATATAAATCTCACTTAAATAAAATCTCTTCTTTTGTAAATTATTAAATATTTATTTAATCTGTATTTATTTAAAATAATAGTATTTAATATTAAAAGATGGAATATGTTGATTTGTATTTTAATCAATTTTTAATATCATTCACTTCGGTGCAATGAAAAACTTAACACTTATGACAATTTTAGAAATATGTCATATTACATGTCAATACTGAATAGCCTCTTTTATATAACAAAATTATTTGTCTGTGTAATTAAATATATACGATTAATATGTGCAGATTATATGAGAAAGATACCTGGAAAATAAACTTTAATATTTATTCAATAACCTTCATATCAATATTTAATTGAAAGTCATATAATCGCAAATTATTGTCCCAGTAAAAAAATAATTGATGAAATACTTTGTAAACGAATAAAAAATACTTTTCTAGTGTAAAAATACGGACTTACATTCACGATAACCTTACAATTGACAATTTTATAAAAAAATATTATTATTCTGCTTTGTAGCTTTGGTATATGCTTAGACCGAACTATCCGTATATATTTAATGATGTTCCCAATTTAAAGCTTTAAATGAAAAATAAAGAAAGTAAATACATTCTAACTGTCAGTTTTCTGTGTGTGTGTTTATATATAATATAATATGTGATAAATCAACATAAAAATAGAAATAATAATACACTTCAATTTCAAGAATTTTCAGCAAGAATGTATTATATATATATATTACAGCAGAGCAAATCAATAAATTGCATTGCAAAAGTTCCTTACTTAATCGATATTTTTTTTATATATTCGCCTAAGTATTGCAAAAGATTTGATATAATATTTGCAGTTTGCTATTATTTTAATATACTAAAATGCAATAGGTAATTGGTTTGATGATTTATTTTGTATAATTATTAATGACTGTTGTCAATCGATGTAAACGCAATAATTAGACTAACCTGGTTTGGAGGTGATGCTCTGAAAGCAAATTGTGATGACATCTTTGCGGTGTCTTCAAATTCTTCCAGATTAACAAAATGTCACTTTTTAAAATGTACAACACGTCATGATTTGTAAACAAATTGAATGTATATTGGTATTTTAATATTTGGTCAATGTTTCACTTAGTTTTTAATTTAGTAAACAAGCACGAGTGTTTTTTTTTTGTTTCGCACAGTTCGTTAGTATACACTAATGTTTCTTTAAAACACACAATGTGACAGGAGGATTCTGTTGTTCTCGCGCGTTTGACGGGTACGTTCGACGACAACGTCAGCACGACGGGCGCGACATGTATATTATGCACGTGAAAGACGGTTCGTAAAATAATATTCAGAGGCGTCACGTGCGGGCCGGGTCCCGCTGAGTCGATTAATTAGCGGCACGTGGTAGCGGGTAGCTCCAGTAGCTGTCGTCAGGTGATCGTAATTGGCACCTCTGAGGCGACGCGACCGTTCCTTCACAACGATGACCCTGTGGATTTTTGCGATCGGGCGCGCTACGTCGGGTGGGGGTCGAAGCCACCGTAGTGGGGGGTGCGCGAGCGAAAAAATGGAGAGGGGGGACAAATGTGCTCGTCCGCGCTCGTCGCCGCCCGGACAAACATATACCCACCCTCTTCCCGCGTCCACCGCTCGCTAACACTGATGAGATTTTCTCTCCGCGAATTTAGTAACAGGAAAACTTAAATGAGAAATTGTTCCCCTGTCTGCTGATGAGCTTTCAATCGACGAGGTTTGAACAGAAGAATATTTTTTTTATAAACTTTGAAAAGTATTTTGTAATTAATAACTTGTAAGTTTTTAAATTACGAATAAAAGTTTTTAAACGATGGCTTTTACAATATTTATCGAAATCGCGTAAATGTTTTGCAGCAGACGAACGGGTCGTGATTGCAAATCGACCGACAAGTAACGCGGTGACAAATTAAATAGTAGCCAACCTATCCGCAGCGTTGTCGAAACGCGTTTGTAAAACAGAAGAAGAAACAGAAAAAAGTGGCGGCCGCGGCGTGCGCCGAGAAGGGGGGTTCGCACGCCTCTCCCCGCTGCCTGAAAGGGAGCGTGGTAACCCCCGATTGATCTCAGTCTTTCCACAGTGCATATAAAAATGTTGATTGTTTTTTGTTTTTCTGTCCCCACCGCGGGGTGATTTTCCCTACCTCCAAGGCGGGTTGGCCACGCCTTTTTGCGATTACGGCCAATCGGTGATTGGAGGCCGCCTTCGTTCCGCGCGTCCCTCGATTAGACGCTCATTCTGGTTGCGGTCGTGGAGTTGTGCGCACGTGCATTACTTGGGATACGACGCCTGCCGCTTCACGCCACAAGTAAACACATAGACGTCGCTTTTCAATGAATACTACATTCAACAAGAATAGATTGACAATCGTTGATTTATTTTCACAGTACTCAGATAATTTAACTCACTCTACATCACTGTAAATTCATTTGATACAAAAGCAGTTTTTAAATTACCTTGTCAGATAAAAAAATATATGCTTTTATCCATAACCGAAGCTAATAGGGAATAATGTAATGAAATCTTATTATATACTAGTCTTCTGTGCCATTTTGTTTTCATTCATATCTCCTAATTGAAATTTAGTGTATTTAAGAATAGGTGTATCAAATTGGGCCTTCGTTTATTTAATTACAAATACTGTTAGCTAATACTCATAAATTAAAAATATTAGTAGGAGGTAAGTATTTTGTAAACAACGCTAAGCAAATAAATAAAAATATGTCGATGAGCTAATTAATATTGCAACTATCTCCCGATTGTATACAAAATCAAGTTTCGCTTATATTATATAATGATTATCATAAAAATAACAAGGTTTTCTTTTCAATAAACAAAATTTATGTCTTAATTTGTTCAGTTCAGTTTAGTAAAAAATAAAAAAAGATTACTTTATGAAAATATATTTATTTATTTCTCTAACGAAGAGATTAAGTTAGCCACATCGTGAACGTTATATTATTATATATATAACAGCCCATCTATTGTTATTATCAATAAACACATGTATATTT
>JAPMAE010002041.1:7866-18042 GCA_036584705.1 Rhyacophila sp. 25_7 | reverse complement strand
CAAAAAACAGCATTTGACGAGTCCTGCCTTTAACCCACAGTCCGTAATAAACGGCATTTGCCGTTTCCCGACACACAGGTGTTAATATAATGCAATATTTTGTACCGTTTGTACTTATGTCAAAATAAAAATTGTTAACAAATCAACTTTATGAAACACCACTGGTATTACTTGACTTTGTTTGGTCCTGGGTGATGTTTTGATTAATGTCCCTCATGAAACAATACAAATAGATGCAACAATGGATCCTATTCTTTCTTATTTGTTCAATCAAATTTCAATGTCTTTTACAGACTAAATATCTTATAGTTTGCTGTCTTGCATAGTGATAGCTCTCAGCAGTCCTAATATGAAATATTTTATATTCTAGGGGAAATCACAGATGTTACAAGTTAAGATAGAACTGGGTCCTGAACAAATTGTTACCAATGAAAAATTACCTGAAAGTATTGATAATGAAAATCATCATAAAATAGCTGCAGAAATTGTACAACTTGATGTTCAAGAAATCAAGAGAGAAGACAATCCAGATATTGAATCACTGTGTAGCTTAGGTAGAGCGAAAGATAGTGATTTGTGGGATGCTGAACATACAGACATCAAAAGAGAAGGTTGTGGTAGTGAATATACCAATGTAGTAGTAATCAATAAGAAAGTGGTAGAAAAATTAGAATATGTCTCCAAACATAAAATAAAAACGTTGAAAAAAAATGAAAGTGAAATAATAGACAATCATTTTACCGACGGTGGTGCAGAAATAAATAATTATAAATGTCCCATCTGTTCTTCGGAATATCCATGCCTGGAAACATTCAAACATCACATTGAATTTCATAGCAATTCAGACTTGACTCGCAACTCTAGCCACGATAATATAGTGAATAATATCAATACCATCACAGTGGATAATAATAAATCAAGAAAAGTACATTCCTGTGATATGTGTAGCTACACGAGTACACACTTGAATAATTTGCGCACGCACAAACGCACGCACTCTGGTGAAAGGCCCTTTGCATGCAAAGATTGCGACTATACAAGTTCGCAACTTGTGCATTTAAAATCTCATCAGTTGATTCATTTAGGTCTTAAGCCGTTTGCTTGTGATGAATGTGACCATACTTGTCGGGACTCGAGCCATTTGAAAGCACACAAATTACTTCATACCGGTGTCAAACCATTTGCTTGTGTGGATTGTGATTTTACGTGCCGAGTCGCCAGTCAGTTGAGAGTACACAAAAGGATCCATACTGGTGAAAAACCATTCCCTTGTGATGAGTGTGATTTTGTTGGTGATTACGCTCACAGCTTAAAAGAACACAAGCAAATACATACCGGAGAGAAACCATTTGCATGTGATAAATGTGGATATTCTACTCGATGGTTGCGACATTTAAAAACTCACCAGCGTGTTCACACTGGCGAAAAACCTTATAAATGTGACGAATGCGGTTACACGAGTTCCCAAAAAAGTCATTTGATAACGCATAAACGTACGCACTCTGGAGAAAAACCTTATGCCTGTGACAAGTGTAGTTATACCAGTTCACAGCTAACGCATATCCGAGAGCATAAGCGGCGACACAGTGACGAAAAGCCTTACGGTTGTGAGAAGTGTAGTTATACAACGCGGACCAGTCAAGAGTTGAGGAGGCATAAAATGTCACGTGGACACGGTGGCCTGCCACCACAACCCAGAGGGAAAGTGAAAAAGGAACCGGCGTAAAATACGTTTTGTAGTACTTTTAACAGTCAATATTTTCTTCACACAATTGAGATAAATCACTACATGGATTGTTGTGAAATAAAACAATTCTAGCAATAATTGAGCACTGATAGTGACACTGGGAAGAAGTCTATAACGTGATTATATTTATGTGAATGTGATATACTTGAAGTAACTTCTATAAAAATGCATTTTTTAATGGAAATTTATATAATTAAGTAAATTTAATTTAAAAATCACTATACTCGTACCATTAAAGTAAAGGCTATATTAATTTGTGTAATTAAAATACAGATATCTTTGATTGCCGGGGATACTATTTGGAGATTTATTGAGAAACTTTCGAGGGCTTAAAGTCCAACAATGTTGTCTACAAAAATGTGTTTTTTTTTATTTGTAATAGTGATATTTTACATTCTCGGCTACATAATTGTCAAACAACGGTATGTCAATCTTTTCTAGTTTCTTCTTAAACCGTCTGTAAAGTTTGACGATAATTACATAAAGTTGTCTTTGTTTAATATAAGAAGACTGTATATGCTGTTGGCGTTCTTGTTACAAGAAAAATCAAATTATCAAACAACAAATTATAACATTTGAAAATTAGGTTAAATAAACATCTCCTTTGTTGAAATTTCCAAGAGGATGATGAATCTTTTCTGGCTCTCCTTAAAGTTGCACTTTTGTAGATAGCACTGTTTGACTTTAATCCCTCGCTTTGAGAATTAAAATATTTTCGTCATTTAAAAGATTTGATTATCAATAATTAATTACCATTCAGTTATAGTTTTTATATATTATTGTTATTAAAATACATTTAGTTCAAAAGTGTTATTAATTGTAGTTTTTAAATACAAAAATAAAAACAATGTACACTTTTCAAATTAATATTTTTTAGTATTTTTGCAATGATTGAAGGCTGTTTGTTAAATTATTTTCAATGATATCAAAAGAACTTCTGTTCAAATCCCAAAAAGTAACTTGTTTGTATCATAATACTGATGATTGAGGTTATAATTTGTAATCACGGAAAACTTGTTGGTGTGAAAATCCATATTTGTAAAGAGACTGTTTAAGTACTTGGGAATTAAGATTTCCAAAAAGAACAAGACGATCCCTGAGTTTACAAGCAGACTAGAAAGCGGAAACACCGCGTTCTTTGCCCCGCGTCTATCTGGGTCCAAAATCCTCTTGAAGAAAACAAAATTCGGAGCATATATTCGGAGTTAATGAAACCTACATTTCTGTATCAATGTAAAATGATATTGTTTGTATGTAGCCAAGCGGGTTTCATACTGCTATTTTATGTATTTTTCTCATACATTATGATATTTAAAGTAAATTTTACAAGTACAGTGGAATTCGCATGTTTGCAGATATTTGCCTCAATTATAATCTTACAAAAACATTTGTGTACTATTAAATCTATTTATTTTATTATTTATGTTATTAAGTTGATTGTGGGAAAGTTTGCAACCAATAAATTTAAACCAAAATAAATTCTATCTTGCCTTCCTAGAATTTTGAAATTATGTTATATTTTTATGTTCTGGGATCATGTGATTCAAAATTTTTCACTATTATCACTTTTTTATAAATGTACTCATTGTACATCAAATATTTATATTTAAATTAAATTATTTTGGCAATGTGTGCTAAACAAATGTGCGAATTTTTCTCAACAAACATAAATTTGTTAACTATAGAGCCAGCTTACTTCATATGAGGAATGGCAACCTGTGGCTTTTAACCTATTCAATTGCGGCCCGTGTTAGCTGAACTAAATCGATCATCAAATCATCGATATTCCTGATTTCGCGAAGTGCACTTTTCTTGTCCTCTGATTATAAAATGGTCACAGAAACTGCATTAACCCTTTGATTAGTGTGTTCATTTTTTCGTACACAAATCCTGGGAGCAAGCTACTTTTGCACATCGCAATTTTTTAAATTTGATCCTAGCTGGTTCCTGAGTGTTTATAAAATTATCTAGTGTGTTTGCTTCAATTTCATTGTGAAAAGAACACAAGAACATAAGGGAATTTTTCAACTTATTTTTTCGTAATGTTTACGTATTTTTTTTTCTATCCAAAAAATATATGATATAATTGTTATGAATTCCACATATTATTGATGTAAGATGTATGTAGTATTTATATAAAAAAAAAATAATAACATTTTATTAGAAAATAAAAGAATGGCTTTGAATGTAAGGCAATAAGGCTTCTGGGCATACATGTACGCCCATACTAATCAAAGGGTTAATCATGAGCAACTAGAAAATGACTTATGTGTCAATAACTGCAAATATTGAAAAAGTAACTTTTCCCGGAAAACTTGTTAAATCATTAATAAAGTGTCTATTTTATTTTGCTAATAAAAATGTATTATTAATTATATTTTATGTAATTATTAAATTTTCAGTTATGGACTGCAAGAAAGGTTAGAAACCACTACTCTGACATCTAGTTATCTTTTAATTTATCAACATAAATGGATAGAATCTTTCTTATTGTTTCAATATCAATAGAAATCTTCAAAACTTTGTAACATTGGGTAATATTTTTACCAAATTTCACGACTGGAGTGATGTTCGACTTGAAAAAGGTGTATTACTGTTGACAAAACATTGAAATATTCAATTCTAAAAGTTTTCTACATTGAAATTGAACTGTTTCAGCCTTTACCGATTATCTGAACTATTCAGGTAGTTGAGACAAAATCGTGAAATCATTTCTTTTTCGAAATCTTGTTTATCTAAATTAATTGATATATTTTTTTTAAATAAATGTGATGTTTGTATGCCATCTTGAATAAATTTTTGTCTGGTATTGGATGGATAAAGAGTTTTATTTATTCATTCTATTACTGGCAATGAAAACAAAAGAAGTGCAATTCTTGTGCATTTGTTTTTGATTAATATTAATTAGAAAAAGTATTAGGCATGTAGCAATGTTCTTCAAATCATTTACAAATGGATTTGAATATAAGTTTGTACAAATTTAATTTTAAAAAATTAACAAAATAAATGGATGGAATCTCTCATACTGTTTCAATAACAATAGAAATCTTCAAAACTTCGTAATAATTGATAATAATTTTGCCATATTTCACGACTCGGATGATGTTTGACTTCATAAAGGTACTCATCCGTATAGTATTTTAAATTTAACGAATTTTAAACCCAAAAGCAAATGCATTTCGGAGGAAACTCTTTTTCGTGTAATCAATGTAACTATGCTGGTCGGGCTTCTAATAATCTAAGAAAATACAAACCAAGTATGTTTTTGATGAATGTAGCTATATAACGACAGAATTACTTTAGTTGAACGTACACAAGCATACGGATATAGGTGGAAAATCATTTGCATATGATGTCTGTAATTACGGTGCACGTGTCATACGAACTAATGACACGTGCACCCAGGCGGGACACATAAATTTTTGTTGATTGTAATGCCATCTCTGTGTCAGGCCGAGAACTTTTCACCTTACCCTCGTATTTTAAATATAATTATGTTTCTAAATAAATATTGCCTGTTGAGTATAATGAACATATTTTTTTATTAAATTGATTTGTTTGTGTAGGAATGTACTTACTCTTTTATTTATTAGAATTACATAAAGTCAGAGTCGGAATTGGTAAATTTTGAACCGACTCCACAGCCCTGTTTAGTACTCATATGTGGAGTCCAGCTCAATGTTGTATTTCATATGCCAACTTCTATGTCGAGCTGGACTCGACCTTTTACAAAGCAGTTTTAAAAATGAATTTACTACAATATTATTAAATTTTTTTTCTATCTTTATAATTTCTACAAATCTCGCAAAATATATATTTTGTCACAATGCGGAATTAGTTATAGTTTTAAATTATTATTGTTATTGTAATAAATTCTTTTAACCATATCCGCTCCAAACCGAAGCATATGGATCTCCACGATGTGAAGATTGTTTTGAGTTTTTTTTTTAACAAGTAATAATTGTCAATTATTAGTTCGACCATTTCGTGTTCACGTCCTGGCTACAATACAAATGAATAAACATTTGAAAAATTTTGCAATCAGTACGGGCCCCGAACCCGAGAACTTAAGCTTTATAAGGTAGGCACTTTCTACCGTGGTCATCCCTTTCAAACAATAACCGCAGTCTATACGTCGGGTCGGGTACTTCTGGGACTACCCCCGTAGATTGTAATAAAAAATAGGCTGTGATGTAAAACATATTTTATTATAATATATTTTGGTAGATTAACAAAACAAAATAAACCCCATTCGACATTTCTATAAAATAAAATTTGTCACATTTCTTAGCTTAACACTTAAAATATATATTTTTTTCAATAACATTATACTTACCCCGTTTTTGACAATCAAAATACAACTACATACATAAGATACTGAATCATGAAGATACTTGTGTTTGTGGTAATAAAATTTGAGAGATAATAACAATAAAGTTATTAATTTGATCAAAACCCCATTTATCTACAATTAAAAAAACGCACTGCATCACAGTTATAAATTTTGTGTTATTGTGCCAATAGATGTGTGCGTCAAATTAAAATTTAGTGTAACAAATGTTTTTTAGGGATACTATATATCTAATTTAAAAGATTATTTTCCAATTTAAAAACCAGATGTAGTACATTTATAGTCGTTTATACAGACAGCAAATATGTTTTAGAGTAACTCCATATTAAGTACACAATCCCTTGGAGACATAAATCAAAACAAATCCTTTCCCAATACCCCTTAACAAATACATGATACTTTTAAAGAAGAAACGGCTATGTTGGGAATCCACATATAACCGTTATAATTAACAATAATTAATATCCAACAATGATATATTATGAACGTTATATTAGAATTTAACAAAATTTACAATTTTTTTTTAAAAAATAGATTACTTTATGACCCGAATAAAGACATGCTTATTTAGTACATTGCGCTTTCCGCAAAATTGTTTTGCAGGCCATGTAAAGAAATCAGTAACTGGCGAAAAATGCACAATAAATACACCTTATGTACAGAGTTGAGATTCTTATTATATACAAGACAGAAAAACTTCAACAATTAGGGAAGTTAATGATAAATAACAAGAAAAAATGGCGAGTTGACTCCTTTATGGAGATATTATCAGATTAGATTTCTGAAATTGAAGTACTGAAATTATCTAGTGGTAAAAGAACACTAAATTGTGGAACCGATGACAATGTTGATATAAAACATTTAAAACATTACAAAAAGAGATATAAGAATATCTTGTTGAAATTGAAAAAAAAATATGTTCGCATTCAACACAGAATTTTACATCATGTGTGAAGATTTTATCTTACAAAACCCAATATAAACTTATGAAAAAAAATTAAAAATCAAATGACATGGATTGGAATATTTCAAATCTGGTTGATTCCGCATGCATTTAAATATTTATTTCATTATTAAGTTTATCGGCTAATAAACGGCGTTTTGTTCTAATTTAAACAAAGAATATGATGAAAATAAAGAATCTTGACATAAAACAAAATTTGTCCTCAAAACATAAAAACATCTATTGCCGAAAATATTGAAATGTGCTTATATCGCTTTTTGTAACTATATATTTCATGTATTGATCGGTATAATTTACTCGTTTTTAATACTGGCAATTTGTCTGGAATGCTTAGTAAATGTATAGACACATAAAATAATCATTCAAATGACTGTACACAGTGGATATCAAATATACTCGTATATTTTTTAGTATCCGAAATGAGCTTGTTTGTTGTCGAAAAAGTGTGAATAATACTCTGGTGTGTCATGTTAAGTAGAAATGAAAAATATTCAATCACAATAGAGGCTTCTAAACAAATAACCAAAGAAAACAGCAGAGGCGTAAATTGAGATAATTGGAAGTATGTGGAAGTAGATATGAGAGTTTTGAAACCAGAAATAGGATCTGTATGCTAGAAGCAACATCATTACCAGAGAATTATTAATATTTGCCTGTTATTTTAATATAATGTTTGACAGTCATTGTGTATAATAAATTTTTCAGGACATGCTCAGATATATACCTTTCGTGACATTCTAAGAAATAAGAATAAAGAGCAATATCAGAAATCAGATTTCGACACATAGGTGGTGAATGAGTTAAAATAATTTAACCTCCTCAGACCAGATGTCCATTACAATGGACATAGGCTTCCATGCGTTTTGAAAACAGCTATGTGGCGTATTTCTGTTCCTAATGATAACAATTACAAGCTAGAATACAATACTGTATTATTTGACTGCGAATGATTTAGGCGCCATCTGTCAAAACTAAAATGACATACTGCAACATTTTCTGTCAGGTGGTCATGTATCGGTTAAATATCGGTTTAGTGGCGTGTAATATTTTTTTGTGCAAAAGTGTAGGATTTTTATTTTAAAAGAATGTTTATTCTTCATATTTTATGATCCAATACTTTTTTTCATAAATTAATTTTAACCAATTCACAAACAGCTTCTACATTTTTGTGAAAATTCAGGAAAATGTATAAAAACAAAATTTTCTCAAAACGATGTTATTTATAACTTAAATAATGCAATAACGCGCGGGAGAATGTTTTTTAAGCCTTAGAATTAATTCAGGTTTGAGGAGGTTAACTGTTCAAGGTTCACATGAATAAAAAATACTGTAAAGATGTGTAATATATATCAGTAGTAAAAAGCAACAGTTTGTAGACATTTTAGAGGACAGCCATTTTTTAATAATAATGTGGTATTCGGAAATCAATCGGGTGAACCAGTCCTATTTACGACCATATTAAATTTACATATGCTTTTTACTATGTCTCCGCAAATCCTGTCCAGTTTTACAACAAAAAGTACACAGCGGACATTTAAACGGTTTTTCTTCACTGTGGCTGAGTATGTGCAACTTCATATGGCTGACCTGCGAACTGGTGTGATCGCACAGATCGCAGGAGTAAGGTTTTTCCCCTGTGTGAACTCGTCTGTGCGTTTTTAAATGTCCGATCTGCGAACAAGTATAATCGCACTTGTCGCACGCGTACGGTTTTTCACCAGTGTGGGTACGTTTATGAAGACTCATATGCCTGGACCATATAGTAGTATACGGACACTCGTCACAAAGTAGAGGGCCTTTGGGGTTATGTATCCTGGCATGTTTCCTTAATAATGACAAATCGTTACATGAAAATTTACAATCGGTGCATTGATATGGTGTTTCACCAGAATGTATCATGAGATGTACATCCATTTTTTCTTGTCGTTTGCATGAAAAATCGCAATTGTCGCACTGCAGAGAAGGTTCAGCTGTATGAATAGCATCATGTGTGAACCATTCCATGATATCACCACATGAAAAGACGCACTGATTACAATCAAATCTCTTGTCTTTCACGTGGCGTTTAGTGTGCCTTTTTAGATAACGTAAATCCCTTGTTTTGAACGTACATAGAAAACATAGATGTGGTTTATCGTCAGTATGAATAAGTTTATGCGATTTTAGGTGTACCAACTGCGCACTAGTATAACTGCATTGATCGCAAGAAAATGGTCGTTCACCGGTATGCTTTCTTTTATGAGTTCTATAATTGTTCAAATGATTACTTGAATAATCACATTCGTCACAATAATGCATTTTGGTGCTTATGTAAGGTTTCCTAATTCTTTTTTTTTTCATTGGAATACCCGAATTGTCATTATGACTTCCTGCAGTGTTGCCATTAGGCAAAGAATTATTCAAATCACCACTGTTGTACTTTTCTTGCTGCAACATTGTGTTGTCGCCATTATTTACATTTTGAACTTTTAAGGAAACATCTTTAGTACTATGGCATTCGGCATGTTTTGTGAATAATGTAAATTTGTAAAACTTTAAATGACAGAGCGGACATTGGAAAAAATTCCTAACTTTATTACTATTCGATGTTTTCTTGTCATTAGGAGGACGTCCTTCAGTGAAATCATTATTCATAATTGAAGTCTTGGAACTAAGAAAATTGCTTACTATAAACATATCTTGAAAAACAGATCCCTCAGCATTATTCGTATATTCTTGCTTGATAGTAGGACTATAATAATCTTCTACACCATTTATTTCTTGTTTTTCCATCATATCAACAAAACTAGTATCTGCATGTGGCGACATCTTTGGAGCATCGCAACTATCATTTTCTACATTATCATAAAACGAGTCATCTGGTTCTTCTTTTTTTATAGCCATGGTGCTACTTAATGAGGTAGTATTGGGAATCATCTGAAAATATATTATAACATTTATTTAGACACATGTGTACATTTATACTGAATCTATAGTTCGGTACAGTGTTTCGCAACCGGTACATTGTTAGCATGAAGTGTGGTGTGGCAAAAGAGAAGAAAGAATTTAATAATATTAAAAAACATTATTTACTTCGTTTCATACATTGTATTTTACATTGAGTTGAACGCATAG
>JAPMAE010002040.1:5937-18042 GCA_036584705.1 Rhyacophila sp. 25_7 | reverse complement strand
TATATGAAAGAATAAAATCTAATGTATTCCCAGAATTCTGAATTATATACATTTGTTTACATGTGATACATGCCGTAATGTTATTTATTCATTAAAGAAAATAAAAAAAGAGTCGGAGTCTGAAACAAATCGACCGACTGGAACCACAGCCCTGGTATAAATTAAAGTCTCACAACTTCACTCAATCAAAAATATGAAACGAAGAACAAAAAAAAATATTTTTCAATATATCGTCAATTCATGTTTAGAAAAAAAATATGGAATATAAAAGAAATACGATGCATTTTCTCAGTGTTATCTTACATTCATTTGCTATTAATAATAACTACATATCATTGAATGGTCTAGTTTCGGAACGAATAAATTGCTTATAAAGGTTATTTCTTACCTTTATTTACTCTTAATTATAAGTTTAGTCATATTTTCTTAATCATCACTAGTTGACGACATTATTAAAATCAAATTTCAACATTAAAAAATTGGTTATGATGTTTTTTTTATAATTACAATAAACCATTTTTAGATTGATTCCTCATCAAAAGATATGAAATTTAGCTCGCCAAATAATGTATTGTTATCACGTTATGCATTAATAAATGACTTTAATATATTTTATTTACGCTACCGTTTTTTATTTATGGTCAATATTTTCACGAGACTCTAGTTTTCTTTTTGAAACTGGTTATAATTCTTTATACAATATAATAATTTCTCACAAAAGAAAATAGAAATTCCTCTCATTGAGTGAAACGGTCATAACTACCTGGCATTTTTATAAAACTGATTGAACGCCTTATTTATGAAAAATATAACGTTGTAATATTTGCTAGATAAGTAATGTAAAAAAAAGCCTTTAGTTATCTAGTGCCAGTATAAAAGGAAAAGCTTTTTAACAATAGACCAACTTTTTGAAGTTCATAATGATGAACTTTTCTTGGATACCATTTTATCTACAATTGTTTTTATAATAACAAAAATATACTTCTTATATGTATAAATATTTTGTGATTCATCAAATTGATAATATATTTTCGTGCTAAGAATATTTATAGTTTCATTTTAAACACAGTCAATATACCTCGTAATAAAATAAATACCAAATAAAATAATTATTACTCATATATCAACATCAAACACTTTCAATTTTTCCCTTTTTATAGCTTTTCATAGTATTTGCAACAAAATTTAAAAAAAACAAATAAAAAATCAGAAAAATGAACACTGCATTTATTTCTGACTTGATTAAATGTAGAATGCAACTAAACACGGTTTATTTAAATTTATAATTTCTCATCAAATATTAAAAATACGGAGAGTTGTGAACCAAATTTGATGTGTCACTGCTAAAATAACTTACCGTGTTCCGTTCTCTTATCATATCATTTCGAGTATAGTCCTACCACTGCACTCCCAAAATTCACCGCTGGCATCTGTTTTCGAACCTAGGCCAAGCGATTATTTATAAACTTCGTGAGATGCCATGATTCACTTGCATTGATCAGCACGGTCAGTATGCAAGCCTTGAATAGGTGGCATTTGACTTTCACCGGATACAGCTGTGAGTCCTAGATATTATTAGGGCAGTTCAAGGTTACTCCAGCAGGTGCCATTTGGACAGTAAGCAGTCTTTTCAAAGTGCCATCTCTCGTGATGTGCATCACGGGTTAATTTGGATCAGGACGGCAGCGTTATGCATCACAATTTTTTGTCGCTAGTCAATAATGTCTCGGCCGTCCTTAGTGGACTGGTCGAATATGACAGCGTCATCGGCGTATTCGAGGTCCCATCGTTTCAAATTGGGGGCTAGAGGTATTTCTCACTTTCTTAGTATTAAGGCGCAAACCCGCATACATATAATATTAGTCTGAACTCAGTCGTGAATCATTCAGTGGTATCGACAGTTCTAACGCAGTATTTGCGATCATCGTATAGAGATTTTACGAAGGGGATAACCTCGTAAGGTACCCATATATTATAATTATGTGAACGCTGATTATTATTTATTGCTTTACTTTAGAGTTACAAACCAAGTTTCATTATTTTTTTATATTTCTAGTTAAAATATCATTAAAAATCTCTTTTCTTCACTAAATGTTGCCACTTTTATAAACTAATTCTATGCAATAGTATTAAACATGTTATTGATGATAAAGCTGTGAAAATATGTGCTCATTGTGACCTTGACATTGTCATCCATTATTGATTCAATGGTTATACTATACAAATTGTAATTACACGGCGATAAAGATAGATTTAATATTACAAATATTAACAAAACTAAGAAGAAAATAATACTGAGTGCCCATTTAATTCTTTGCTGTAAAGCAAGACGTTAAACTTTGGCATGATGAGCTGAAGTACTCGCTTACTTTTCTCATTATATTATATTTTTAAAGACGCTCTGAGCGGCATCGCTTTGTGCGCCTCAACAATGCAAAAGATATAGTAGGGATTTTGAACGGGTCATGGGCATAAGGCGCGCACCTGCTAAAGTAATAAAACAGACTTTCTCCGTAATAACTTCGCCCGAGAACAGGAATTCAGGTGAATACGCGAAAACTTCGTCCCGCGAGAAACGGTCACTTGACTCGGAAATTCTCAGCAATTAAAATTGTATCAAGGATAAATTGCACAACTATATATTATAATACGCCCATAATCCTTGTTTGTCTTTTTTACCATCTCAACCATATGTACTCATTTTCTATCTAATAAATTACCGGGCATCTGCATCTATAAAAAAAATGATAGTACATATTCATACAACTAAACAATTGATAGCACATATTCATATTGCATAAACAATATTTACTATACTCAGTTTAACGCTTCTATTGGTATTTAATTCGCATTTCTTTCAACCATGTCCGCTCCGAAACAAAACTATGAAAAAATTGATTTGACAGTTTTTTCGCGAATAATATTTGTCAGTTATTAGATCAATCAATTTGCTATGGTTTCAAATGCACATGAAAAAATTTATACAATCTTTGCCAGCTACGAGTTTCAAATTTGGTGCGCTATCTACTCACTCAGGATGGTGACAATTTGTATATACCATTATCGAAAATAATCGTATATGGAAAAAATAAATGATGAGGTTTATTTTTTGTTTTTAATAAATTAGTCAGATTCACTAGAATAGTTTAAATCAAGTTGACATTTTGTAAAAACACTTTTAAGTATAATTGAAGTTCACAGCCGGTTGGCAGTATACGAAATATTTGTTCACAAAGTTACTGCTGAATGAAAAATCCAGTTTTGTAATAACTTGCGTCACAAACCATCCGTTGTGCATACACAATTTCCGAATGGCCGCATTTAAGGTAAGCTCTTTGCAGAAAGTTTGCATTTCCCGGGAGCCATTAGTCGAGTTTACTTTTTCGCCGCATCAAATGAAGTTAGTCAAAGCGACACGGTTTGTAGTGTCAACAAGAAAATATTCTTTATTTACCGCATTGAAGTTGGAAGATTGCGATATTCGTACCTCGAAAAAAACTCGAGTAAGATTAGTTTTAAAAGTATATATTCCAAATGTATTAATCGGATGAGTTATGTTTGAGACTTTCAGAAATTTCAAAAATTCAAATATTAATATTATAATTCTGCCAATTGACATGCCGTTCGTTTAAAACCATTTAGATTTACAATGTGAAATCAATAATATAGTAGTAATAAAGATGAAAAAACTTGTAATAGACAATAGACAGTATGTACACACACACAATACCCAAACTCTAATCCATCGTATGTATAATTATTAATATTTACTACAAAAATATCGCCTAAATCATTTAGTTCTAGAACGGGTTATTTAAATTCAAATCCAAGTAAATTAAATGATTTACATGACCAGTTAAAATAAGCTAAACTTATCTTATAAACATCATCGTGTATTATTGTTTTATACTTAATTACTATTGAGTTTTCTCGATTATATTTTTGGACTCTCAATTATATGTTTTAACGTAAACATATTACATTAAATTTCATTTTCGAACGACAAAAATATTATTGTTATCCGAGTGTTCCTGATTTTAGAAAATCAGAAAAACTTGTATTATAATAAGAAACGTGTTTCTGGTAAAAAAAAAATCGGAATCATATACAAATATTTCAGAATAGCTAAAAAAATGAATTAAAAGAACATGGATTATTTTAGTTTAACTATTTATTGAATTCGAAAATGAAGAATTGATATCAAATATTACTATTAAAGATATAATATAAAATGTTATTTATATGAAAGTAGCTTTTAAAAATGCAAATAACCTGTTCACGAGTAAACAATTCTATTTATTAGATGACAGGGTAGAAAATCAGAGAGTAAGTAATTTGAATTTAGGGGGTCTTAACTTTTAAGGAACCGCTCATTCAAAAACTTCGCTAACAGATTTAAATCTAGATAATGAAAAAGTTCCTAGCCGAGGTTTCTTTCAATCTAAACAAATTGATAAGAAAAGAATTGTACGTTGATGACTTTCTTTTTTTTACGTTTATAAATAAGCTATTGAATTTCCAAGATAAAGCATAAAAAAATTATAAAGACAATAGTTCAAGAATTTCTACCATTGTCTTTTGAAATGGGATTTTATTGTGTGAGATATGAACGCTTTTAAATATTTATACGAGTATAACAAAATTTTATATAACTTCAAGTTTTTATTACGGAGCTTTTGCTTTTTTTTCCTTTGTACGCACCCCGCATGAAAAAATGTCTTTGGTGATATTTCTGAAATTGCATTACACATATGGCTGTAATAAAATTACCCAATACACACTGAGCTCTCTTCGCGTCACTGGAATATTTCGTGTATATACGAGTAGAAATACATATTCATAATATAACTCGTTTATACGTATTTTTTTAAAACAAATCTTAACTGTGCGTCGCGTAAAATAGTGTTATATAGCAAATTTTAATTAAAAATCATAAGTTAGCGTTAGTTTCATACATTCTACGAGTACATAATAATATCTATACCCAAAAAATATATGGATACATGTGCAAAATTTTATGAAATGAGTTAATAGTGACAACTTATAGTTATTTATCACGCCTATTAGTGGTAGAGGATTAAAAATCTACCGCCGATATATATAAGAATGTTATAACCATGTAACTCATAGTGTAAAACACTAATGTTTTGGCTCTCCGTGTGCTTTTCGTGTACTGATATATTTCACCGACACTACTATTCAAGTAGTTTACGTATATTATTATTATCGCTGAGCATTGATCCATTGCCAAACATAAGAGTCATTTAGCTTCTTTTGGCTTATGAATTTTACAATTTTACTGCAAATTTTGTTTTTTTTTTCAATCCTCACCAACTTGTTCAGTAACCGTAATGGTTGCATTTTCTTAAAATGATCAATCATTTATATTGTAGCTAGGATACGAACCTGAAACGGTCGAGCTAATGATTGACGATTATTACTGGTAAAAAATTGTCAAAATAATCTTCACTTTGTGGAGATTCATATGCTTTGTTTCGGAGCGAATATGATGAAAAGAAAAGAAGAAATATTTATTACTATACTAGTAGTCTACTTCTTCGTGCGGTCATTTTAATATCATATTTTACCATATTAAGGAGTACCGGTCATAGCAACTAATTGTTGATTGTTTTATTTACTCTTTTTTTCGTACAGAGTTAAATGTAAAAGTTTGCTCTATATTATTATTAATTTTACACTTATCATCATCACTATACACTTAGCAATTTTGAAAAGAGTCTGGTTTTCAATAACTATCGCTTAAGAAGGCTTAAGAAAGTCAGTATATTTTATTATTTCATTCTATAATAACAGCATACGGAATTATTTGACAAATCTAACACTATATAACAATATTTTTTTTCCTGCCTACCTTTAACAACATATCACATTACAGCATATGGTTTTTTCTGTTGTATGCAAATATTCTGTAACCAATTCGGTCTTAAAAAAGTTATTTATTGAAATTTATAAGCATACAGATTCTAATAAACATTTTTAATTGTATATATATGTACATATGCTGTTAGACGATATGAAAACATATTATTATGTTTGAGGAACTCGTATTTAATAATATTTTTTTACACATCTGCTCCAAAACGTAGCATGTTAATCTTCACAAAAGTTGTTAATTATACTCAATCCGTTATTCATCTGCTGCTTTTAGATGTACAAAAAAACAAAGATTTTTGCAATTTACGGGATTTTAACACGCGACCCACAAACATTTAGATTAATTATTTACAACACACTACGGACAACAAAATGTTATTATTCTATTTTAAAGCGTATGTGACCACTGGCTTAGTAAATCCTTTATAAAAGTGGATTTAACTTCGAATTTCTCAATAGACTGACGTTATATTTATTTACATACACTACTATGATTCTATTTTCTTACTCATTTCATTAACTTTATTCACTTAAAAATAAATCCACAAAAAACTGTCACCCACGTATCTCTATATATTAATTACCAGTTTTGTGTACAAATCACTGGTGTGCATTTTATATGTTTTATAAAAATATGTTGTGATCAAATTACAAAATCTAAATTTAATTGATAGCGATTAAAAAAGGAGTTTCAAAATATAAATTATTTTTGCTGCATATATTTTCAGTGAAAGTGAAAAAAATTTAAAATACCCATAAAGTATCGCAAATTCTCTGCCATCCGTAAAAGTCTCCGCTCCATTTGTCGGACTTGTCGTAAATCGGTATTTTTATTTTTATTTTGTACGGGAAAAAATTGTTGCCTAAGCTTCTATTCGCACGAAGATATATTGCATTTTATTTCATATACAACGATATCTCTGCAAGATAAAAAATAATTTATGTCATACATCGCGCTCCTTCGGCAGAAGAGTGCATAGGCTTTCTTCTTATTCATATATTTTGTTGATAAAAACCAATTTACTGAAAAATATAAACCTTTTTTAACTATTGCAGCATACACCGATGAATTCATTTAATATTTTCATATACCATAATATCATTTTCCAGAGTCCAGTTCCAGATATTATAAATAGTAAATGGTAACATTATATCGTTTTTGAAAACGATACCAAAATCTTATTAACTTTTAAAAAGCGCATAATAGTGAATAATGACATAATTAATAATGAATAATGAATAAGAAATGAACCTCGACAAATGGATTGGAGAACATTTTAAAACTGGTATTCAAATACATTACAATAAGAAGATATTTCTGAACTTCTATTCTTAGCTTATTTAGATTAATAGAATGGAATGTCATGAAGCAATGTTAATAAGACCTTCGCGGTAAATTGGATGGAACCCATTTTCCTATAAATTGAGAATGACAGACGTAAGAAAAATAAAAAAGAAACTTCTCAAATGTAATATATAGTTAATAGTACACAATGTATAATTAAATATGTAACTATAATCCTTTACAATGGTGATATTTTCTCTTTAAACCGCTTGCAATGCACTCGAAGCATGTCATATGTATAATACAAACATTAATGAATTCTTGATTTTTTAATAATACTAACATAATAATTAATCTAGCAATGTATTCAGTATAATTAAAAATTTATAAATGATTTTATTTAAATAAAATGTAATCGTGATAAAAGAGTTATTGCAAAATAAAAAGTAATATATTCTACCTTAGTCGTTTGTCGGTTGTAAATGCAAAGTTTATTAAAGTGCCAAAATCGTTTCTTGTATACTCGTATATTCAATTCACACTTTTTTGTTAATATTTTTACTTCATAGTTTATACCATTCTGATGTTCTATTACGAAATGGATACGAAAAAAGCATAGCTAATTGGCAATAAGTATATTTTCCATTTCCTGAAATGTAAAAAATACTAAAGAAAACTCTCTGTACAATTTAATATTTATTATCATTGGCGATTATAAAACTATTGATTTAATACTAATATAAAATTTACACATATTTGTAGTGTTCAGTTAAATTAAAACTATGTATCAGTTTAATTAGATAAAAATTGCATAACGTACTTACACTTAAATGTAGGATAATTATTATTCATAATCAAATTGAATGATTTCATGTAATACGAGTACATGTATGAATACGCGTCCGTACTAAACATCCACAAATAAACTATTCGGTACGTTCAATAAAACAATTAAACTTAATCCAATTTTGCGGTTATGAATAGAATTGCAACGTTGGATATATTTTTTCAGTTTCTTATAAAATATACTAGGAGTTAAACGAATAAAACGTTCGGTGACTGGACTACTGGTTTTCTTTCACTTTTATATTAAAGTAGCTACAAATTCCCAGGAAGTTTCTTTGAACTGAACTAATTTTTTTGTCAGCTCTCCTCGTTTTGGCTCTCGGCTACCTCCGCTAAAGCTTTTTCTCTCTGTGAGTTATGATATTCCACGACAGACACGCTATGGATAAACTCAGAGCACGAAAGAGCAAAGATTTACCTCGAGTTTTGTATAATGGCCATGCAATAGGTTTATGACTTACTTTTATTGTTCTTTTAACGATATACTCATATATATGTTTCAAAATGCATTATCATAGTTCTTCGATTTTGAAAAGAATTGTAAATATTCAAATATCTTCTAATTATTCATTAAAACTATTAACATGTTTATTTTCTATCTAGTTTTAATTGAAAAACTTCTTTAAATAATATATAGAAAATCTATGTGCTATTTCATATTTAAATTAACCGGTAAGTATTTAGAATAAATCGCGTCTAATGTTTAAATAAGAAGTCGGTTTACTTCTACAAACTATTTGAAAAGTCATAACATGCTTCGTCCATTTTGGCATTTCCCACTATTCAATTTTTATTTTTTAGCTATTTCGATAACTTTATTTCGTTCAAAGAAATATAAAAACTATTTAATTTTTTTGATATGAAGATTTTGCAGACATCTAATATGTAATATTACTTATACTAATTGTCTTTGTAGGTGAGTTGATAGTGGATCCGACGAGAGTTTTGGGCTAAAATCCTGTAGTTGGGAAAAATTACGCAGGTTTTTTTCATCTGCATTTGAAACCAAAACATGGACCAAATTGGTTGAACTAATAACTGACAATTTTTACTAGTAATGTAGTAGTTCGGAGTGGACATGGTTACAAAAATAACAAAATAGAAATTTAATAAAATAAATAGTAATTTGATAAATTTCATTCATTCTAATATTTACAAAATGCTATAAATAATTGACCTTATTTATTATAGCTGAATAAATAATAATTGGTATAAACATACACTAGTATATTCTTATTTTTTTTTTTATACAATTGGCTATTTTTGCTTAATGTTCAAATATTAAACAATATAATGTACTAATAGAATTGACAAAAAATACATTTGTATATATTTCATATTGATTTATCGGGGAATCACTAATTCATTATATTTACCTCATATATATAAGTCAGTGTAAAGTCGTTATATTGAAATAATTGTGCGGTTTATTGATACTTCTCGAAAATCATACGTCTTAATGATTAGTTTTCTCTCTTAAATAGAATGTATCTCTTAAATATCTTACAACGTAGTGCAAAATGTTTTGAGAGATGATCCGATCGTTTTCAATATGAAAATGATATTCATAACAATTATGTTATTACTTCAATGTGAAAAAATGTTACTCAATGGACATTTTTTAAATTTTATTTCTTATATATTTTTTAGAAATCTTAAAATACATTCAACTCTTCTGTATCAATGTATTTAATATAGAATTATTATGGAAGTAGAACTCATAATAATAACTCGGGTATATATTTAATAACATTGACCACGTATTTTACATTATGTGAATTAATAAAACAGTATGTAAGGTCAATTATCACGTTTGATAAATCGAAGTGCTCCGTGCGTGATTAATTTGTATTTGTATGTGAAAACCATGGAATATATTAGTGAAAGTTTTTGATCGATGATATTAGTTATAAAAAGGAAGTTCAGTTTTTGGAAGAACATTCAATGGGTGCTTCATGTTCGGAGTGCCAGGCTGCTTTCAAACTATAATATATTATATTTGCGTTACATACAATATTATGATTTTAACATTATTGAATATATTTTTCATATTATTCCAAAGAAAATAAAAGAAAACGTAAGTCCTTCCATTTTTATTTTACGTTAAAATATTTAAAATATTTTTTAAGTAGTATGAAACGTTCGAATAAGATCCCGGAATTTCTAAATTAAATCCTCCGAGTGTCACAAAGAGCACCACCTGTCCTATACACACAAACTGTGCCTAAACCGTCACATCACACATCTTCCTCGTACATTGGATACCATTTGGATAACAAACAAACTCAATCCCACCTCCTCCGCATCGGATCTCGTCTCACACACTCCTGTCTACTATCCTATGTGTAACTATCTCGTTTTAGGGTGTCCAACCTTTTTTACTGTAAATCTATACTCATTGTTTTGTTTTAAATAATTAAATTTATATACGTTCAGAAAAATCTATTTTATTTTTTACTCGTTTGGCTATGGAATAGCGCGTTTACCTAGCGAGCGGGAATTACAGGTTCAAGGCCCGTGCTGGTTGCAATTTTTTTAAATGTTTATTCATTTGTACTGTAGCCCGGACACGAACGCGAAACTCATGCTCAGCTCATCATACATGCACATAAATACATACAGATGATTATAAAAAAAACTATAAAAACAATCTTCACGTTATGAAAATTCATATGCTTTTTTCGGAGCGGATATGGTTAAAAGAAAAAAAAAATATATTGGTCTTGTAACAGTCTGTATTTTTTTATATTTTTCCTACATATTTTTATCGCCATATAGAAAATATATGTTATTTTTGTGAGTTTTGGTAATCTCAAGAGTAAAAATATCTTTTAGACAAATTTATGAGTAGGTTACAAAAAATGTGTAAAAGCAAAAGTTAAATTTTGGTATACTTCACTCAGTGGACTTTCGAAGATTTTTTTCGTTTTTCGTTTTATTTCTATTTACGTCATTTTTATACATTTTTCATATCTTTGTTCATATTGTCATTGGGATAGTAAACATAATAATTATATTATACAACATGTATTAATTACGAATCTGATAGGACGCGTAGGAAATCTGTTGAGAACCATCTCATAAGAGCTTCGCGTTCGATTGGTTGGACACCCTCGACTTAATGTGTACCACCTCCTACTGTGTACCTAACATGTACCTCTTATGTACACACAGCCATGGTGAAAATGGAAAAGGCTTGCTTATCCGCCAAACACTGCATTACTACTACTACATGAGAATTTTCTACACATACGCTACGTCTAAATTTTCATTTGCCAGGATCGAATTAACATATAAAGTATTGTGACTATCTAATACAGCCTTTTCTCTCACTGGTTTCAAAATATATCTAAAGCTTTTGTCATAAAATTGCTATTAATAAAATATTATTTCAGTTTTGCTATGGAACTTTTTTTTTCAAATAATTTGCCTATAAATTTGTTAAATAATAATAACTTATATGTAATTTTAAATATTTTATGAATAGTATCGTTCTATATCACATACTTTATTCACTTAAACCATGACACGACCATTAATCGAACCATATGGATAACACATGTTGCTTATATAGGTCTTTGTCGCTATCCAGTTTTCTTGCATCTTTCTATGTCATGCCAGTATCTCGGAACTCCACCGAATATCTCCTGATTGTAGTATTCAACAGCCTCACAAGACGAGGAAATCCAGATAGCTTGAAGAAGAGGCATACCCGGTTGGGATATGATTCAGGCATTCTCAGCACATTGCCAAGTCGAGTCCAATGTATTATCTTCACTTTGGATGTGATGAAAGGCTAAATGGTGTCCTTTCTTATCATCTCATGTTGCGTATTGTTATTCCACTCACTATCAGAATTCTCTACAAGCGTTTCACATACTTTAACACAACGCAAATTTGCAACATTTCAACAATTTCAAGTTAAAAAATGGAACAATTAATATATATTTTTTAAATTTCCTCACTCCTCACAGAGAAAATATCTCTGTAAAAAAAAGTACTCATATCAACTGTCGTATATAATCTTCACGGCGTCAACACATCTAATGCAACCAATCGATTATTTTTACATCATACGA